>KB309774.1:2937-14704 GCA_000328365.1 Capitella teleta
TTTGGGAGATGATTCTTCAGGACCTACATGCTCGTCATCTTGGCATGGCCAAGATGAAAGGATTGCCCAGAAGTTACTGTTGGTGGCCAAACATCGACAAAAAAGTGGAGGAAATGGCCAAAAAATGTGCGAGCTGCGCTGAAACATTGAAATCGCCGCCAAAGTCAAGCAACCATCCATGGGAATGGCCGTCCCAGCCGTGGACTCGGATACACGTCGACTTCATGGGGCCATGGCATGGGAAAGTGTTCCTTGTAATGGCTGATGCCTACTCAAAATGGCCAGAAGCTTTCCTTATGTCATCCACAAGCACGACTGCAACCATTCAAGTCCTACGCAGCGTCTTTGTTAGGAATGGGCTGCCGATCACACTCGTATCGGACAACGGTCCACAGTTTTCGAGTGAAGAATTGGCGCAATTCATGCAGAGAAACGGCATCCGGCACAAGACATGTGCGCCCTACTTTCCGGCGACAAACGGTCTGGCGGAACGCTTTGTACAGACCCTGAAGAACGCCCTCCGGGGAATGGAGGGTGAGAAGAAGAGCCTGGAGGAGAAGCTCGTAGAAATACTAATGAGCTACCGAGTTGCACCCCACGCAATGACATCGCGCCCTCCAGCAGAGCTGTTTCTTGGAAGACCGCTGTGAACCAGGCTTGACCTGATGAAGGCAAACCTTCGTGCATTGGTGGAGGAGAGTATAGATGATCCGATCAGAAAACCTCCCAGCCATTTAAAATAATTATTTTGCAAAATAATGATAAATTTTTATGCAATATGGAAAACAACATGTACTTGGGCCATCTGTTAATGTCTTACAATTTTACCATATGCTAATTCAATTTTTTATTATTGTATCCCTGAACGTTAACATGTATGTCTCTGAGAATGAAGTTTTTATTAATGTTTAATTACCGGAAGGAATGTAAACATATGGGCTTCATTTGACCATTTTATAATGCTTTCATAAAAAAGTTACAAATAAATTAATTTTTCTTTGCTTTGGTGCCTCTATGATATAATAATAATAATAATAATAATAATAATAATAATAATAATAATGATAATAATAATAATAATTTTTAAAGTATTGTTTGTTTTATCAATATTATTTTTTACTAATTTTTTTTCTTCAGATGGTTATTATTAAATTTTTCAATTGTTAAGTTATCACTAAAATCTAATCTATTAAATTGTTAAATGAGCTATAATTGTTAGCCTCAATTTGATACATAACAGATGGTCCAAAACTGTCTAACAAAAACGTTGAACCTACTAATAATATAATCATAACATCATTTCTTTTGCATGTTTCGGTTACATTATTAATTTATTACCCTTTTTGACGCCCAAATTCGTGTGACGTAGCATTTGTATGTTTTTTATAACGCATTAGAAAATACGTTATGATTGTAACTTCACTTGAAGTTTTTTTTATGACAACACCGTGCAGTGCGCATGCGGCATTATAACAATGAATATTCATTTATATAATCATTATTTTACAGACAATTCGAACTTCGAATATCTCCCAATTCATTTATTGAAAGAGTTCGCGATGGTCGAGTGAATATTGTTTCGTCTGATCTTTTACTTTGATTGAAATAAAAGTATATCAACCCAATTATTACGCTGAATAATTTTCATGAGGTGATATATAACTAAAAAAAACCCTAATTTGCATATGTATATAATAAGTGAACACCGCGTGACTATCATAAGTTTAGCCGTCCGGGAAATACCAAGCATCAGGTATAGAGGGATAAGATATACCAAGCATCAGGTATAGAGGGATAAAATATAACAAGCATCGGGTATAGAGGGATAAGATATAACAAGCATCAGGTATAGAGAGATAAGAATTACCAAGTAACAAGTTTAGAGAGATAAGAAATAACATCGCCGTTCGTCGAACAGAGAAACATGGCATCTCGCAGCGAGGTATGAGTAATTTTGACTTTATGATTATTATTGGACTTTACGCTGTAGTACAGAGCATGATATGATAATATTAAGGTCTGTGTGGAATGTATGCGCGTACTCGGAAACCATACGGCTTCTGTCACAGCTTTTAAATCGATTCCGTGTTCGTGTTGAAATAACTTGAGCGATAATACGGTGATTTTCGCCTTGGGCTTGACTTCATTTAGCATCATTCAATTTATTAGATCAGTTCCTAAACTGCTGTTTGAATTTCATGAATCCTGACAAAAACTTAATTAGAATTTTTCCATCCTGCCCAGGTTTTGTTCACAAGTGAGTCGTCGGGGCAACTGTGGAGCGTGTGTGCCTGGGATCTTCACTCGGGTAGCTCAGTGGTCAACTTCAAAGGAGGTGGATCTGCTGCTGCAAAGACCCTTTGCCTCATCAATCGGCATCTCCTCATCAGCGCTGTGGCCAACAAATCTCTGATTCATGTGTGGAATATTCAACGCCAGGTATTCTTAGCTCCAAATGTTGTTGGTTTACTAAAATATATTCTAAAAAAAATTAAATTTTATAAAACTTCCAACTACTGGCATTTCAACTTTCCGTAGGTTCCTTGGTATTTATTGTGAAGCCATTATTCATTTAGCTTTCTATCGATACTTATTGAATTAGAAGCCATTGATGATATGGTGACCTGTTACTTGAAAGTAACAAACGACAGAATCGAAAAGCAATGGGGTGTCTACCTCACTTCTGGATCATTGTGTTCAATCAATCAGCAATAAAATATTTATCAAAGACTTGAAAGAGGTTAGCTCAACGATGTTTGGTCCATTGATATAATAATATGTGGATTATTGCTATAACCATTAGGGCTGGGCGGATATTGCTTATACACGGATAGCGGATATCTGTGTTCCTAATATCCTACGGATACGGACACGGATATTTATGCCCAAACACGGGAGCATGCAGCTGCAGTGTAATGGCCCAGCGCCTGGCACATGCTGTGAGCGCTAAAGCCACACTCTGCCTGCAGCAGTTAAAGACAAGCGACCTTGCCCTTCTGCTTGCTTCTTGTGCATTTCTTTTATCAAAACGTTCAGAATAAGTTTCAAGAGGCATCGCACATGCAGACGGCTTGCTTGCCTGTCGATTTCACAGAGGTGAATTCCTTATCAGCGCAAGCTATTTCTTGAAAGTATTTTTCCCCAACTTCACGAGTCGCAGATTATAAGCTCAAGACGGAACGACAGTAACGTGCACTTTGTGCTACAGTGTACACTTTGAACGGAACGTTCAATAAACATGATTTGGAAATGTACAAACTTAGAAATTTCATGAGGCGCAAGTCAGTTCATAACTTCATGGCAATTATTGTTCTATAGAAAGTTTGAAATAATTCAAGTTGCTAGATTGCCAAGTAGCAGGCCTAGGCATATGTACTAGTCTGTATTAACTGTTCAATTTCAAACATGGTTCAAGGTCGAGAAAGTGATGAAATTCAGTGCTGTTTGTGGTTCACACGTAAACTGCAATTGACAAAGCTGTCACGTGTAACAGTGTTGAAAAATAGGCACAAAAGGAGATAGTCAACAACGCGTGTTACGTCACTTTTGCTTGATGACTGAAAAGATTCAAGGGCATCAGAATTAGCGCATTGTTGACATCGTGTTATCTTGTAATTGACATCGCTCAGCTTCAGTGAGCAGCGCTTGTGGGCGGAATGGCTGAGCGCTAGGCTCACTGCGCGCTCGAAACAAACACTTAAAATTTACACTATCCGTGTTGAAACACGGATCACGGATAGTACTGAAAACCCCCAATATCCGTGCTGTCACGGATATCGGACACAAATATCCGCCCAGCCCTAATAACCATCAAGATCAATACTTGCTTGCTGAAAGTTTTTGTTTTATCAAAATACCTTAAATATTTCCGAGGCTACAGCTATTCATATCAAGGACATGATGATGATGTACGACTCACAAGTATGGTAATATAATGGTTGCTATGGTTACGAAACTTACGATGGTGTCTTGAGGTAAATTTATATTCTATTAAATACCTTTTGATTTGTTCTACAACATCTACGCGGTACACTCTACCTTGCCTCGCAAAAGCCCCGTTTGGGAGTTCTTTCCTCTTTGCTCTCCGATTCAACGGTTGCCGCCTGCCTCGTATGTGACAAGAAGGTTTTCCGGGATCGAACAGAAACAACCTCTCAATGAGTCCGCTGCTGAACCATCTGAAACAGCATCCTGAACGGTCCGAAGAGTATGAGAAGGTCACCCGCTCCCAGAAACAGTCCAAGGCACCTTGTAGCACTCTCACCACAAGCGTCACAGTGAAAAGCCAGGTTGGTACAGACTCCTGGCATTTCTTCAATTTTCTTACAGTTACCTTTTGTAGATTAAATATATACTTAGTTATTACTTATTAATGTAAAGCTATCTGCTTCATGTTTTCCAACAGATCCAACCGACGATCGATTGACCAGTTCAATAAGTCAAAGCAGCCCTGGGGAGCCGGAGAGGCTGTGTGGAAAGCAAACACAAGACGCTTGGTGGAGATGATTGCCGTCGACCTGGAGCCACTCAGTGTCGTTGAGAAAGAGGGTTTTCAGCGCTTCGTCAGTGGACTACAGCCCAAGTACCAGCTCCCCTCACATTCGGCAATAACACGCACCTTTCTCTCGGAAATGTAAGCAGCCGTCAAGAAGAAGTTGGTTGTGAAGTTAGAGGGAGCTCCGTCAGTTTCACAAGCGACATTTGGACCGCGAGAAACAACAACGCCTATATCAGCTTAACCGCTCACTAGATTAGTGAGGAGTACAAACGCGAAACTGCTCTTCTCCACGTCCAGGTATTTCATGGAAAACACTGCCGACAACATCCATGAGGCTACTGAGGGCATGCTCGTGGTCTAGGATTTGAAGGACAAGTTTCAGCGTCAAACTTGTTATTTACTTGAATGAGAGATTCAACTCGACACCAACAGCAATGGATCCTATTGACTTCTGGCGGCTCAATTCCGCACAGTTCCTAGCCCTCACTTTGGCAGCCAGGATTGTTCTCTCCTCGCCACCAACGAGCGTTGACTTTGAACGCATCTTCTCTAGCTCAGGAAATGTTGTCAACGACAAACGTGCCATCCTGATCGGTGAAAATGTCGAAATGATTACATTTTTGAATGTAAATTTGAAAACGATCAATTTCGAGTATTAAACAATTAAAAGGCATGCCAAAGGGCATGAATATCAAATTAGACTCTCTGAATTTCTTAGCAGGTCTGCTGTTAATCTATTTATGATATTATCACCAGTTATCTACTGTTGTTTTTGCCAATTAGTCAAGTGCGCTATGCCTATGGCTCAGTGCTGCATTGTGGCAGGCAGCCTTGCCGCATGGATTTTTTTTTCGCTTCCTTAATTTTTTCTCCGAGGCGAGGGGGTGGGGTTTCAGCAAAACAGAGCAGCGCTTAAACGTGCATGTTGTGTGACTGATTATTGTGAGTGGGTTGGAAAAAAAAACCCTTTTAAAAAACGTAAGTAACCTAGTGTTTATGGTAGGGTGTTATGACGTCATCTTGAAATTAGTGTGCTTGACCCCCAAGCCAACATTTGCCATTTTTTGCTTTCAGAAATCTGCGACATCCAACTTGTTTCTTTGCAAAGGGTCACATACATCAAATCCTACAATATTTGACACAGCTTGATATACATTCAATAATATATCTGCTTTTTTCAATAGGAGCAGCTCCACACTCGTATGGTGTGCCCCGGGAGGGTGACTGCAGCAGCAGTCAGCCCAGATGGCAATTACTTTGTGGCTGCTGTAGCTGAGAAGATCCATGTTTGGCAGGTTTGGGCATGTCATTCACTTGCATTCTTTTGATTGGGCTTTTTTCAAGATCTGCACCGGACATCTGCTAGCTGTCGTCTCACGACATTATCAACCAGTTAGTGTACTAAGATTCACTGATGATGGCAGCCATTTTGTGTCTGGTGGAGAGGATAATCTTGTCCTGGTCTGGCCAATGCCAAAGTATGTTCCTTATGATTTCAATTGTCAATCTCATGCCTCACTTGTAGGGTTCTCAATCCAAAACTAGCCGGTCATACGGGTCAAGGGGCTACCCCTCGTCACACCTGGTCCCATCACTCTTTAGCCATCACTGATGTTCACGTGGGGACTGGTGGCATCAGGTCAAGGGTCGTCACTGCATCCTTGGATGGCACAGTTAAAGTAATCATTCTTTTTAGGTCAAGGTTCAATTGGTCAATTGTTTTATTTCAGTTACTAGAGCTGGCCTCTGGGCAGTTGCTGTGTTCATTTGTATTTGATTGTGAAGTGACGTCCATCATAATGGACGCTCCTGAGCAGAATATGTACGCAGGCCTTGTGAATGGTCACGTCTGCCAAGTGCGCCTCTATGAAGAGGTAGGCGTCCCTCGCTCTCTGCTTCTTCTCATCTTGTGTTTCGCAGATTTCTCAACCAGAGCATCATGTGACCAGTTCTGGCACTTCTCCTGCTCTCTTCAAAGGCCATGTGTAAGCGCTTTTGCTCTCATTCTCTTCTTGTTGTTGATACTTTTCTCTCATTTTTTATTTCACAGGAAGAAAGTCCTGTGTTTGGCCATTTCACTTGACGGCAGCATTCTTGTCTCTGGGTCTCAGGATACGGATGTGCGTATGTGGGACATTCACAGCAAACAATGCATTCGAACGCTCTCCCATAAAGGTACGGCTTAATTGAAATTATTTTGTGCCTGCGTTTTTCATTTTCACTTGTCAATGAGTTCGGTTTGGAAAAATATTGGGAGAAAGAAATTTCTGAGGACTTTGTATTTTCGTCCAAATGCAGGGTATTATTTATTACTCGTTTTCTTGGTTTTATTTTTTATATGTATATTTTTTTTTATTCCTATATCATTTGGTTGGTTTTTTTTTTTTTTTTTTTTTTTTGTTCATGTCACTGACTGATTTCTTGTTGATCTTGTCAGCTTGTTTTTTGTTTGCTTGTTGAGTAAGCATTCTTGCATTTATGTTTTAATTAATAATTTTAATTTGTTTGGATATCTGAGCAAAATATAATGAATTAAAAATTTCTCTCTGTCTGTATTATACATTTGTGAATTTCCCTTTCAGGTCCAATTGCCAACCTGATGCTAACAGTGGCGCCCCCTGCGCTGGGTGCTGTTGGGGACGCACTCCCCCTTCCCCCCATTCAGCATTTTCAGCGTCACTTGCTCTCTGACGCGGAGAGTGTGGGGGAGGGCTCCAAACGAAGAACTTTCAGCGTGCGTTTAACCAAACGGCAGGTACAGGATTTCTCTGATTCATGTTAAGTTTTTTTATCACTTACATGCTTCAGGTGCCAGAAACTAAAGTTGACTTGTTAATGGAAGATGTTTTTGAAGAAATGGGTTCCTCAGATAAGGTTAGTTGTGTTGCATTTTTGTTGCCCTGTTTAAGGCTAATTAATTAATTAATTAATTAATTAAGGCTAATGTCTTCATTTCATTTCTCAAAATTCCACAACAAGCTTTGGCGCTTAATTTTTCTTTTTTCTTTCTTCCTAGGGTGAAGAAATGGCAGAAGAAGTGGAAGAGTCTTCATCATACAAATTCCAAGAATTGAAGGCAGCCAATAAGAAGTTGTATAATTACGCATTGACGGAAATTCTTCAGCTGAACAACTCTTAAGAATTCTCTCCATTCAATAAATGTATGCAATTATTTTTCATTAAGTATCACCCTTCATGCATGGCAAGTGATTGGCACTTTTTTTCTAGAGATGCACACAAATCTGAGCTTGTTTCAGGACGATCCTGTCAAATTTTCAGATATCTGAATTTTAAGAAAATGATGTATAATTTATGACTAGATTGTGTGCCATACTGTCAATGATGAAAAATATGAAATCTCACAATTTGACACAATCACCTTTCAATTTAATGCTGAATATTCTTAAATTGAAGAGTTGGTTGCAAATTAATTTAAGGATTTAGGGCAAGTCTGAAGCACCTCTTGAGTTAAGTTAACACACAATTAGGAGCATTTTAGTTCTCAACTAGAGTTAGAATGCTTTTTATGCATACAATTTAGTTGCCAACTAGAACTTGTATTCAGTCCGTTCAGTCCGCAACTAGGCCTAGTAGCCCTTTATGCATACGGCCCCAGGATTTCCATCTACTAGAATTTTAATTAACAAGCGAGCCATAGGAAAATATGTGAGCTGTCTGTTTTGGTACATGTATAAAAGGTTTTTGATTAAAGACCAATTAAAATACGACTTTCACGTACTCGGCCACATTAGCTTAAAACGAGTTGACGACGAGATTTCCTTCATGAGGACTGCCGAGAGAATCGCTCACTCGAGGCCTTCATTGTTAAAAATAGATGTGCTTTTATGACATCACACCAATGACCAGGTGACCTGCATGAAAACGAAAGCAAAATTAAAAACTGTCAAATAAAGAATGCTCGCCAGATATCGACTGAGGCTGGTCCAGTATATGACTGGGTTACTGTCATTGTCTAACGAGCAGACGACGCCACAGCACCAGTCGGAGCGGCCAACTGAGTGTTACACAATGGGGTTACTGTTTCAATCTTCAGGTCGGGTGTTTTACCCGACTTGCATCGATGAGCATCTCAGTCTGAGCACCAGCCCAGATGTAGACATGATTGAGCTTGACTCTCAAGTTCGATGCATGTGTATGTATCGAGGAATAATTAGCTCACAGCAAGTGTAACATGTCTCAAAATGTGTCTGTTAAAAGTCAAAACTATAGGCGTATTTTTGTACATGTATAAACTAGGCAACAAAAGAAACTATGCACGTTTTGAATAGCCCAAAAAGTTCTCGGCCTTACATAGAACGCGCCGTACTAGAGACGTGAAATTCGGAACTAAGATAGGACAATTATTCACAAGATCACTCGTAGCTTTATTATTTCACTGGCATAACTAGTTTTTGATTGAGCTTTCTACCGATATTAGTCTCCGAGTCTTATTTTGGGTGCCAAAGGTTTGATTTGTGGGCCTCTCATAATACTTTCTCGCAACATTTGATCGCTAATTTTAATCGAGTATACTGCTTGTGTATTGACTTTGCTATGATGAAAATTAATTGAAATTTTATCAACAAAAAGTTAAGTTAACACGGAAATTGCACAATAAAAAAATAAAAAAATAAAAAAAAAAAAAGCAAAAAGACCGTGACGCCATTTTTTTTTAAAACAAAATCTGAGGTTGGAAATACACTAGGCGAAGACTTGAAATTAATCCTTGGGCGACCTTTGAACATAAACTCAAACAATAATGCAAATCCATTTGAATTATGGAATTCAAACCGTCGTTATTAAGCCAAAATAAACGAATAAAAATGGGAAAAATGACAGTGTCTTTCCTTTTTGGAAATGCTTATCAGTGGACTCCCATGGAGAATATTGGGACATGTATAATTTAGTATAACATTGTGTGGTGTCACGGCCACTCGCTCGCATACATACTATGCATACATGATACTTTTACATAAAAAAATAATTTCGATTGCCTCTCTCTTGTATCGCACGCTTTCTCCAAAACATGACCACGCATATTCTTATGATATAAGCAGAGATTATGAATTATACTTCATTATTCTAGTACCCAAGTGCTCGATTTTGTTTTTAAATTCTCTGCGACTGACTACAAAATCCACATCAACGCAGAATTATTTATGGCACACACACATAGTCCTTGATCGAGCTGGCAGCCCAAATTCCAGAAAAAGGTACCAATAATTCAATATCCTTAGTTAACGTTTTGGTGTGATAGCAGTATCAAAGTGGTAGCTTATGGATAGAAAACACGTTTTGAACATAGTAGGGGTGTGTCCAAAGGGACAATACATATTATGTACATGTATTTCTAAATGCGTTTCTTACGTGCTCATTGTGCCCAATATATTGGATTTCACACCCCTAAAATCTGATTATTGCATATCCGGCCTCTACAACGTGTTCATTGGCCCCGAAAATGTGGATTTAGACCCAAAAATTAGTCTCTGTGACGTAAAAGAGCCAAGTTATGAACGATATTTTAGCGATTGCCCTATGCTGCAGCGGCCATGACGGAAAATTTGACTTTCACAAATGTCAAACATGAATAAACTGCTTTTCTACTTCTTAAGCAGCATAATCACCACATGTACTCATTAAAGGATTTTTTTCCATTCATTTGTGTAAAATATTTGCCATTCTTTGATTTTTATACGACTAATTAGTTAATTTATCAAAATTTAATAAATTGACTTTAAAGGGCCCTGGACGCGTTAAATTGAGCCTCAGAGGATCCCTAGGGGCATTAGTTGTTGTTTCGTGAGTCGATTGCCGATGAAATTATCATCTCAAGTCACCGAATAGCTCAATCGGTTTAACCGACTGACTACAATCCTATGCCAACCGTGGGGTCGAGGTCCCGGGTTCGAGACCCGATCAGGCCACGGGCGTTATGATTGTGAATTATGATTGTTATAATTGTTATTCTTCGGTGACCCTGCAGTGCTGCCCAACTGCGTAACAAGACCGGGCGCTGTGTACTACTGTCTGTGGTGGTATGCAGGATAAAGAACCCTTGGAATTTATCGATAAGAGTAGGGGGTAACCCCCCGATCCCGGGCCTTCTGTTCTGGCGCCCGTATCACCCGAATGGGTTGGGTGGAGCCGTAAAACCCCATCACTCACTCACTCATCACCCCAAGTCATAATGCTCTTTTAATGAGGGCATTATGACCCGAGAAATTTTGCTCCCTCCCGAGCAAGGATGTTAATATGACTGGATTGCTCAAAGCGGTTTTGGTGCGCACATACCCCCGGCCAACATGCCTCGTTCTGAATTCAAATGACGTCACACCAACTGGTTCCGCGTCGTAGCAACGAGAGTGTGAAACGGACCCATTATCGCTCTCTTGGCTATGTGAAAGTGATGAAAAAGGTTGTCGTTCGGGATTGTGGCAACCGATGAAGTGCAGATACGAATCATAATTTTCACAGGTGTATAGGTCATTCAAACGCAGGTCTCGTTGCATGTATTATCCAGCTGAATTTCCTCTCACGACGCGTCAGTGACTCAGTCACAGTGTGAGTGTGACAGACTTGAGACTTGACAGTCACGCAGCCATATATCATATGATATAGTCATCATTATGATAGTGACTGAGTGAGTATATAGGCCCTACTGATTAGACAGCAGTTAATGCAGTATGAATGTCACTGTCAAATTGTCAGTTACTCTAAGTAAGTCAGTGCACACTGACAGTCGCTGACTTGGTGAGTCAGTCATGACCTGTTGATCATACTGTATACGTTGCATGACTGAATTACTAGATTTCTGTATATTTCATGACCTAGTCACCGTGAATAGTCTTGTGGATGACTGCCTATACTCATAATACTGTGAGTCCTATGAGTAGACCTTATTGAATAATAATATATTGTCTACGTACATAAATAACACGTTCAGCGCTTACTCACGAAACTGTTACTAGTTCAATATCTCGGATAATCACATACAGCGACTCAGCCACATGAACTTAATTTGTTGTTTCCTCGTTCATATTCTATATTAATTAAGGAATTCGTGATGAAGTCCAATGATCTAAATAAATCGGGCGAGACCAAGGACGTCTCGCTGTATTATGACAGCTACATTAGCACATACTTTATTACACTTTAACTCTCATTAAGAAGTGCCAATAAGCTCCAAATGCACGTATAATTAAAGTGTTTTCTTTCAATCTTATAGACTCGTTCATTGGAACTCAACCTGAAATATTGCCTGAGGAGCCT
>KB309774.1:18334-28372 GCA_000328365.1 Capitella teleta
AATTCCCACAAAAACTACCTAAACTACTCCTAAAATAGAGAAACTCGTACTCCAGCAAACCTCTGCAAAGACACCTTCTTCCATCAACCGGAAACTTCTCGGTCGAGGTCCCGGGTTCGAGACCCGATCAGGCCACGGGCGTTATGATTGTGAATTATGATTGTTATAATTGTAATTCTTCGGTGACCCTGCAGTGCTGCCCAACTGCGTAACAAGACCTGGCGCTGTGTACTACTGTCTATGGTGGTATGCAGGATAAAGAACCCTTGGAATTTATCGATAAGAGTAGGGGGTAACCCCCCGATCCCGGGCCTTCTGTTCTGGCGCCCGTATCACCCGAATGGGTTGGGTGGAGCCGTAAAACCCCATCACTCACTCACTCATCACCCCAAGTCATAATGCTCTTTTAATGAGGGCATTATGACCCGAGAAATTTTGCTCCCTCCCGAGGCCTCTGTTGAAACGAGTGATGACGTCAGAGGGGGCCTAACCAATCAGAACGCTCCATTTTAGTAATGCAAATATTCCATTGGCGGCACGGATTTTGATTTCGAAAATGACCCGTCGCTCTGTTTTTCCTTACTACCCAGCAACCGCTCCGCACACATATGTTTTATTCATATCACTGGCTCCAGGAGAACCTCTTTTTTTTTTTTTTTTTCCATTAGTGGTATTTATTTTCTCATATGTAGTGCGCCCTCTGAGACATGAATTGTGAAGCACGAAAATTCCATATCAAAATAATTATGGACTTCAATTAGCTGACATACTACAGCGAGCCCAATACAGAGTAAAAACAGACCTCGCCCGAGAATCTGTGCTAGACTTCAATAAGGAATAATCAGGAATACGGGTAATTGTGTGCTGTGACCCTACCATTTTTTTAATGTTTTCATTGAATGAAATAATTTCTACATTGTCTCGAAATATTAAATAATAAAGCTAGGTCCCTTATAAATCAGCAAAGATCTCCTCCCCCGCCGTTCATTTCAAGGAATTCCGAAGCTGACGATTTCCGAGGAAGTGTCAAAAGTCGTGAAATTTGTAGGCCTACACAATTATCTATTTCTGTGCTTCTCATTCTTTCGATGTTTGATTTCGCATAAAGGTCTCTGATCAGGTTGTCAGCAGCCATAATTATTACTAGATTAGCCAACGATCAAGTAGATGAGAACAGTTTTAAAGAGGACCTCTGGTTGTTTTGAACTAGTAACGGGTGATAGAGAATGCATCCCAAAAGACAAATACGGCTTTTGACTGCCGTAGTTTTAGACAATACGCTTGCTGTAGGCTAATTCCTGGATACATCGAATTTGAGAGGTTTAAATCTCGCTTTTTTCTCGCTGTCGATTTCAGACTGTGGTGACGCGAAGAAAGTAATTATCCCATTGTTAATGGGAGACGTCAAGTGAGCAGATCTTTCAGCAGTTCTCATAAAAGAAATCTCGCACTCATCTCGTTTCAAGCTATTTGACTGAGCAGGAAATTCGTATTTTAATTTGTCTTGAATATTATTCACACTCACAGTTTGCCAAATTTTTCAAAAATGGTCTCTTGTCATTTACAAAAGCCCAAAGGATCGATCTAAAAAGGTTCCGAAAGAAACAGAGGTTCTCTTTAACTCGAGACGCACTGCTCAAAATTCCCGGAAAACATGCAACCGAGTGACACTTAGAAGTTATTCGCATTATTCGTGAGTTGAGATGTGGCGCTTCACATAATTTGTAGCCATAGTACACCATCATACACCTTTGTCAAATCATCAGCTTTAAAGTTCTTGCTATAACAGCATGTTCTTCACAATGATGAGAATACGGTCAATAAATATTTATATATGAAAGCATCACCCAATGATCTGGAAGTCATTCGGCATTTGTCACTCTTCCATGTCTAGATGGCATAATTGGAATATATCAATATGACATTCATATTGAAAATATTGTTCACTACTCTACATGTTTACACGCAGACACAAAAATATAATTATCAGGAAGAAGAAAGTAAATATTTCTCAGCACGGCTTCTCGGAAATGAGACGTGACGAAGAGTCCAACTCACCAAGACGAGACATTCCAAGAAACCATACCACGACTGAATTATTCTTGAAGATACCAGTACATGGAACATTAAACTTCAATCAAGAAAATTCGTATTTGTAGATACTGTTAAATACACTACAGTCTTTTCATGGGACAAAAGCGATTAGATGTCGTAGCACAAAACACTGTTTTGATTTCCACGGAAAGCGTGCGAAGCAAGCGAACAGCGCTTGCATACATCATTTGCTAACTAGCACTTTACCAGTGGGTCGAATGTATATTCAGTTCATGCCCACTGCTCGATCATCTATGAATATATATTTAACAAATTGCGAGATTGTTATTTCACTTCAGCCAGTTTAATTCGATTAATAACTTGAAAGTCGACCCATCCGCCTCAAAGCTGTTAATCCGAGCAAACCATTTTTATTCCTGATCAATATAGCTGATATATCCAACGATTCATTACAGGGTTGAAAGCAAAATTTATTGCAGCTATAATGAATGTAATCATGTAACCATTTATCAGATTAAATAATGGAACGAGATTCGGCTAAGTTACAATTGTTTTAAATCCTATTTATTAATCCTCACAGCACTGCTTCTCGAAAGGAAAACAAAAACAGAACTGAGAACAAGTTATTCAAATTAATTAATTATTCTCGGAGTTGTTTGGAGCGATAAATGGCAACCCAAAACAATCATATTGGTAGATAATGTTGAAAAAAAACCCCAACGATCTTTCGGAAGGTAGAAATAAAAATAGGTGTCTTAGCATAAAATGTTGTGCTATATTTGTATTTTTCTTAAGTGAGTTCGACATCTTTTATCGAGATTTTCGCGTTTAGCAATTCATTGTAAACTATTACAATGAATTGTAAATTTATTCTTTTTGACCATGGTCGTCAAATAGGGGGTAGGGTTACGCATTTTCGCCTAATTAATTTAATTAATGAACAATTTCTATTTTTTTAATACTTTTTTTTTTAGTTGTATTATGGATGGGGGGCCACTCTGGTGAAAACTTTGTCCTTATAACTACAATTTTAGCAGAGTTATAGCCTTATACTATAAGGCTATAACTCTAAAAAATTAAACGTCTCAATAATAATAAACGAAAATATATCTCAGATAGTTTCTTATAAGGCTTATAAGAAACTATCTGAGACGTATTTTTAAAAACTACTCAAAATCGGTCCTGAAACCGCACATCGCACCAGTTAATGGGCTAATTGCTCTTAGTTAATGGGCTTTTGTGGCAATTAAAGGGATGGGAAACTGAATTTTAAGTGATGTTCTATGGACTCATAGCACCAATTGATAGCATTCCGTACCAAGAACACCATTCCTGGATGCAAGCATAAGGAAATAATGCATTCCGAATATCGGGGTTAGCATTGCGCCTATGGGAGAATGGCTTCCATTACGAAGTATAGGAGGCAAATGTCAGCTGAAGGCTTGCGGTGATTGGTCCCGTTCCTTTCGTGAGCTATCGATTTCAGCCAATCAGAGCAGACCACTTTCGCCATAAAAGGACATCTTTATTGTTTACGAAACGAAAGCGTCAGTATTGCGCATGCGTGGTGCACTCTGGCTGACCTTTTTACTTTCGGTGACTCTGCAGTGCTGCCCAACTGCGCAACAAGGCCGGGCGCTGTGTACGTACTACTGTCTATGGTGGTATGCAGGATAAAGAACCCTTGGAATTTATCGATAAGAGTAGGGGGAAACCCCGGTCCTGGGCCTTCTGTTCTGGCGCCCGTATCATCCGATCGGATGGGGTGGAGCCGTAAAACCCCATCACTCACTCACTCACTGACCTTTTTACTGTTTCAGGATGAGAAACCATGGTAGGTGTCCTAGAAAATCGCTTGTTAAAATAAGAAAAATAGCGAATTTTTTTTTTTTTTTTTTTTTTTTTTTTCACGCCTGACTGGTGGCAAAATGATTATTCTATCTATTTTCGAAAAAAAAAAAATAAATAAAAAATATCCAGGGGTTTAGTCGCAGGACACGCTGATATGACGAAGCCCATTGTAAAAGATAGGGAACTCGGTGTTTCATCACAGCTCCTGACGTCACGCCTAATTAGCAATATATCTCCCGCGAAATTGTTAGGGATGATATTCCTTGTGTGAGCCAGGCATAGGAATCATTTTTTGGTACATCAAATAACAACTCAAAGTCCATTTTTAACCAGTTCTCCCTCCCGTTAAGGGGTGGCAACTTTGCTACAATTGGTTGCCATTTCATTTGTTACACCATATTGCAAATACCCAGGCTTAAAATTATTGTTTGAAATCACAAAACCGGCCAGATCCCGTCTTCAATACATGTTAGTCTAGGGAAGTGGCTACTCTAACTATAAATGGTAACTATTTTGGGACACATAACGCAATTTATGAAAGAAATTGCATTTTTGTAAGACTAAGAAATATCGAAAAATTTCCATCATTATTGTTTATACATATATACTTATATGAATGACCCTTATTTCATATACCACATACTATACGATTTCTTAACTACATACGGGCATATAATCTTATAATTTCTACACAAATACTCTTTTATATAGGGTATTTGATAACCTTTTGAACATTTGACTCGATATTTAACTTTTCTCATGCAGAGAGGAATAATTATGTCTCTTGAACTTTCTTCGATCCAAGTTCTAAATTTCTTATTATATGGACGTCGGAAAGGAAGTTGCAGAACATGTTATCATATTAGATGCCATTTAATTACATATATTAATTATACATATGCATCCAACGGCATAATCATATCCAATTATGCATTATGCTTGGTTATATTATTTAAATAAGAGAAAGACGGTTTTTCTATTCGTCCCAAAGGTTCACTCTTGTGAATGGTGGTAATTAAGGCCTAGCGCCTAATGTGCCGGTAATATAGGGTACCATTATGATCACCTCTATTATTGAATTGATTGATTACTGCGCGTTGAAATACCACGTTGTTTGGTCTAATTGGGATAGTGTGGCAATGGCCAGCGAAGAGAAGCGTGTCAGGTCTGATCGCCCAAAGGACGGGGATTACTGCTGCAGACTGCAGTACTTTGTGGAATTAATCAGTGATGCAGTGAACCGTGGACTAAAACACATTCTGTTCAAGTAGGTCACTTTGTACGTTCTTCAGGTGGTAGATTTATGGCGTCCAAAAATCCACACTTCTGAATTAAGAGCGATTTTCAATGACCCTTCGCTGGAGCTTTCCTCGTTACTTGACAATCATTCGGGGTTTTTATGCCATTTATTCTAGAATTAGAATCTGGATGATAAAACCAGATATAAATAATAATAATAATAATAATAATAATAATAATAATAATAATAATAATAATAATAATAATAATAATAATAATAATAATAATAATAATAATAATAATAATAATAATAATAATAATAATAATAATAATAATAATAATAATAATAATAATAATAATAATAATTTATTTCGTACAAAAATATGTACAGGAAAAATGTACGGATAAAGAAAAACAAAAACGATAAAGGTAAAGGTAATGGTAAATATAAGTGCATACAGTAATCCAAATGTGAAACTAGGCTGTGCTATACAACGAGTGAGAGAGAGATTGAGAGAGAACCTGTGCTAAACTAAAAAAAAAAACAAACTTAACTATAAGTATAAAATATACTTAATCAAATCGATAGTCTTTCTTCAGATTAGCTTACGCATCTTGAGTGGCTTAATTTATTCCTTTGTTTAGTTATATCACTTTTAATATTATGCCAGTCTGTTATAGTTGCATGATAGGCTTATAACTCAACATCGCAAAGAGATTTCTACCCTGTGCTCAATATCAATTAAATTCCAAATTCGGAAGAACGAATATATCACATCTTTTTCTCGCTTGTACGTATGTCGTCGCCGTAGACAAAGGGTAGAGGGAGATGGAAAATAGGGATCACGTGGGTGATCGCGGGGCGTGGCTCACTTCAGCGTCCGCCATTTTTCATGACTGACACAGCTCGAGCAATACCGGTCTCAGTTCTGACCAAATTCGTACAATTTGGTCACATATAGTAGAGGGATTCGCGTGGAGTATAATCACTTGCATGATTGCATTATTGCAAATGAAATTAGATTATAAAGCCAAGGGTATTGCATTGTGGACTGTTCAAATATACTAGTACATGGACATACTATTGATGATGCATGCATCATGCATGCTAATCAAGAAAGTACCACCCCACAATTTAAGATGACCCTTTTAGATCGATTCTATGGGCTTTTGTGAGTGACGAGATGTCATTTTTGACAAATTTGGCCAAATTTGAATGATATTCAAGGCTAATTAAAACGCAAATTTCCCGCTCAGGCAGAATAGCTTGAAACAGGTTGACTGCGAGATTTCTTTTATGAGAACTGCTAAAAGAACTGCTCACTCGACGGCTCTCATGGTTAACAATAGGAGAATTACTTTTGTCACTTCACCACAGTCTGAAATCGAACACTAGTAGAAAGCGATATTTTAACCTCTCAAATTCGATGTTTCAAGGAATAAGCTCACAGCAAGCGTATTGTCTTATAACATGTCAGTCAAAAACACTCAAAAGGCGTATTTCTTTTTTAGAGTGCATCCTCTACCATTTGTTACTAGTTCAAAACAATCAGAGGTATAATTTAATATGAGCTCAAATCATTCTGAAGGATTATGGATGGAGGGCTTGTGGAATTTAGTTAAATTTACTAAAAATAACTGGCATATTACTTAATCCCAACATGCAATACCCAGTCATTCAGTTCAACCCTGACTCATCATCTGACAATAAATGTTATATTGGATCGTAATTGGGTTATAATTTCTGTCGCTTCGAGGCACGTAACTGACTGGTTCAGCAAATCGAGCCAGCAGCATGTTGGTTTCACTTATCCTTTTTACCAATAAATTAATTGCACAGACCAGGCTTATACACGGAGTATAAATAAGGAAGGGGTTTTGATTTTGGTTATTGATTTTATAAAGTTGAATGCCAAACTCTATAATCTGTAATCAATTATACTCATTTTATGAGATAATTATATTCATTAACCAAAAATTGACCCTTAATCAAAATAAGGAAATATGCCAGAGCATATTATAGCATAAGCTGGATGCACAAGAAGCTTTATGAGAGGAAATTGAGGCAATTAATTCACGATTTCAACTTTTTAACAATACTATCGTTACGTCATTGATCACATCATCCAGAGGAGTTACTATCACAATTTTTTGTCTTCCCGTGAGTCGATATAATTAGTATTATTCACAATATATGCATGGTCCACTAAATAATCCCAACGATAATCTATTCTGAGGAATGCCGAGGTGGATCGTGTATTTCTGACTACTGTATACGGTTGAATATATTTAAGGGTGAGATCGGAACTTTATTTTCTGGGGTTGTCATTTTGAGCGATTGAAACACGATGAAGAGATGGGCACACACGTTAAAAAAGTATCAAAATAATTTGACTTTGGGGTAACACTATTACAGTATAGACTCTTTACTACCAACACAAAATCCTCAACTTCATTACACGACTGGACTAATTACACAAACACGTTATGATTGCATAAGGTAGGCATGAGGCATGATGGAGGTTTTATGGCTCCCAAACCAATCGGGTGATACGGGCGCCAGAACAGAAGACCCGGGACCAGGGTTTCCCCTACTCGTATCGATAAATCCCAAGGGTTCTTTATCCTGCATGCCACCATAGACAGTAGTACACAGCGCCCGGTTACGCAGTTGGGCAGCACTGCAGAGTCACAGAAGAATTATAATTATATATAACGAATTATAATGCACAAACAACACCCGTGGCCCGATCGGGTCTCGAACTCGGTACCTCGCTTAGGATTGATGGAGCTATTTGGTGCCTCTGAGATTACATAAGGGTGGATACAATGTTTATAATGAGCACTGTCAATGCACACTTCATCCATTGACACTAATCGCAGCTGGGTATTGACGGAATGTTGATTGCTATCTCGCA
Source organism: Capitella teleta (assembly GCA_000328365.1). Lineage (NCBI taxonomy): Eukaryota > Metazoa > Annelida > Polychaeta > Capitellidae > Capitella > Capitella teleta. The sequence goes on from KB309774.1 coordinate 26,398, forward strand.
TCATTGCAGATTTGGTTGCGTCATCGGGCGCTACCCAGCTGTCGTGTTGGTCGCTTGCTGCCTATTCGCCGCCTGCTTCGTTCCTGGCATCGTGTTATATCATAAGATTGAAGAGGTCTCAAAGCTCACGATCCCCACGGACTCACATTTAATTGCGGGCAAGGAATTTGTAGAGAAGTATTTCAGTGCCGCCCTTACGCCGGATTCCGTCATCTTCAAAGCAGATAATGTGTTAGAGCCAAGTGTGCTGAGAGATGTAAGTGCGGTTTCTCCTTGTTCAATGATCAATTATAATTTATAAGAGGCTTGTGTGTACTATCAAATTTGCGGCGATTGCTATTTGCGCATTCTGTCATATTTTAGAACGTATAACAACCATTCATGTTTCGGAGTTCACTTCATGATGGTTCATACATAATTTGTATCAGATTCATGAATCATTGATCTGTGTATCATCACATCCATTGAGTTGTTATAGGCATGCTGTATTAGTTGCCAGCTGAGGGAAATTAAAGGGAGGGAGAACTGGTTAAAAATGGACTTTGAGTCGTTATTTGATGCACCAAAAATGATTCCTATGCCTGGCCCACACAAGGAATATCATCGCTAACGATTTCGCGGGAGATATATTGCTAATTAGGCGTGACGTCAGGAGCTGTGATGAAACACCGAGTTCCCTATCTTTTACAATGGGCTTCGTCATATTAGCGTGTCCTGCGACTAAACCCCTGGATATTTTTATTTTTATTTTATTTTTTTTCGAAAATAGATAGAATAATCATTTTGCCACCAGTCAGGCGCAAAAAATAATAAAAAAATAGCGAAAAATATTTTTCGCTATTTTTCTTATTTTAACAAGCGATTTTCTAGGACACCTACCATGTTTCTCATCCTGAAACAGTAAAAAGGTCAGCCAGAGTGCACCACGCATGCGCTTTCGTTTCGTAAACAACAGAGATGTCCTTTTATGGCGAAGATGATCTGCTCTGATTGGCTGAAATCGATAGCTTCACGAGGGGAACGAGACCAATCACGGCAAGCCTTCAGCTGACGTTTGCCTCCTATACTTTGTAATGGAAGCCATTCTCCCATAGGCCCAACGCTAACCCCGATATTCGGAATGGATTATTTCCTTACGCTTGCATCCAGGCATGGTGTTTTTGGCACGGAATGCTATCAATTGGTGCTATGAGTCAATAGAACATCACTTAAAATTCAGTTCCCCATCTCTTTAATGACCTACAGCTTCATTTGAGCCTTTTATTGTTTTGTGGCGAGCAGAAATCACTCTGAGACGAATTGCCACTAATGATCTTTATTCCAAAAGCTCCCGTCTTTTATGCGGAGAGATGAGTAGTTATAGAGCTAATAATATATCATGAGCATATCACGTCTCCGCCATATCACTTCCCCCCTAGGAGTTCTGTAGGAATACTTGTACGCCCACTGCGGGTTACAGTGGCAGCCTTCAACCTGTCAATCGAGACGTTGTCCGTACGACTCCCCAGATCCAGCTTGAAGTACTTTTCTGTGCGTGCTATTACCCTGTAGGGTCCCTTGTAGGGTCGATCGAATGGCCGCCGGTGTGCGTCAACCCGCACAAAGACGTATGGACAGGTCCACAGTTGCTTCGGGACATGCACTTTCCGTTTGCCATGATGTGCTGTCACCCGCGGTACATCGGGCACTGACTCCAACTTCTGGGGTGGCACAGCATCACACGGCAGGCGAAGACGCGACCGAAAAACCAGGTCGGCTGGCGAGACGGGAAAATCTTCTTTTGGCGTGGTCCTGAGTCCTAACATCACCCATGGGAGCTGCTTTATCCAGGCGGGGGTGTTCAGGCGAGCACGTAACGAGTCTTTTAGCGAACGGTGCCACCTCTCAAGCATGCCGTTGGCCTCAGGATTGTATGCCGTGGTGCGTCTGATGTCGGCGCCCAAGGTCACTGCCATATGGTCCCACAAAAGCGGAT
>KB309774.1:30846-45222 GCA_000328365.1 Capitella teleta
TACGCCGCACACCGTGTGGCAGTATCTTGATCCAGTGCTGCAACAACGTAGTAGTACTTTGTTTGGTCCTCTGTAACGCCCCGGATGGCGAACTGAGCGTCAGCCTGCACGAACCAAGCACGTGGGTTCGTCGTCCAGAAGGTCGGCAACTTCACTGCCACGGCGAGTACTTCGCCCTTCATGGTGTAGAACGTAAGGGTCACCACTTGTGGCGAGCAGAAATCACTCTGAGACGAATTGCCACTAATGATCTTTATTCCAAAAGCTCCCGTCTTTTATGCGGAGAGATGAGTAGTTATAGAGCTAATAATATATCATGAGCATATCACGTCTCCGCCATAGTTTCATTGGTGTTTTGAATGGCTAATTATAGGCATGCAAGGCCACGAAGAGTTAATCAGTGTTCACGGCGCACGCGATGTAATCACAATATTAATCTGTTGTGGTATTCAATATGCGATATTCCTCATTGCTCTGTTAATTTGCTGCGTAGCGTTGGTGCTATAGGCAAAAGTAAGCTATTAATTAGTATAGGCAATTAAATGTATGTTGATATTGGCGAAAAAGCAATCCAGTGGTTAATGGTTACATCTATCTCATGCGTGACAGCACCAATAATTTTGTTCTTGGTCATGTTGGTAACATACCCTGGCAGCGCATAAGCATACTCCGAGGTAATTACAAACGAAAATTAAATGGAAAATAATTTATTTCTATCTAAAGTTTCCACGAAATAAATTTTGAGTATCGGTTCATTCTTAACCAGTTAGGCGTCCAACAGAACGTTTGTTGCGGTGATACATTGCATTCTCACCTTATAGTTAGTTGTTCATGATGAAATGAACGCTGTAGAAATCCGAATAAATAATTGGTTAAACAAAAATGCAGAAATTCCGCGGAAATGAAATAGGTCTTATCTGGTTGTGAGATGACAAAAGACTGAAAATAATCTTTGCCCCTAGAGGTTCACGTGACTACCTTCGAGCCTGCGATTGGTCCACAGCTCAACCGATGGTCGACAGTCAAAGTTATCCGCGCTAGAGCGCTATACATGTAACAAATCATCCCTTGAAAAAAATGGTTATTGATCGTGTTGGTAACATGGTGTCATTTTCCTGTCTCTGAAAAATCAGCGATTTTTATATACTTTGTAAAGTTTTAAATTCTGCATTTTTGTTTTCAGAAAATTTTCTGTGAAAATTTGTTCATTTGCGCATTGTTATTTTTTTTTTTCGCAGATAATTCGGATCGACAAAAGGATCAAAGCGTTGAGGGGTTCTGCTAACAAATCTCTCCTATTGAACGATATATGTTACAAGTAAATAAATAATTTCATCAATATCCCTCAAGCATTCTTTATATCCCTCGTGCAAATTAAGGACGCTAGGCATATGTTGGACTCCAGGGATTCTCGAGGTGTGGAGTTTTGACGAAAATGTTATCAATGCATTGACTCAAGATCAAATATTGCATGATATCAACACCACCGTGCGCAGGTAAGCATAATCCCATGTAACCTACCCTTGCACTAATCGATATTACAGCCCAATCTATGATCGGGAGTTCAAGGTTGAGGCTTACTTAGGTCAGATCCAAAAAAATGACAGTGGTTACATCATGGGTGCATCCGGAGCTAAACAGGTCTACTCGGTCACGGAAGCAGAAGGGTTGAGTCAGGTAGCTCAATGACGCAATTCGTGCCTTATTAGCTCTACAAAAGTTTGCTTATATAGTTCCAGAGCGATTTTGTTGATGTTATATCGACAGCAAAGGACACATACTCATCTTTGGACGATGTTCTATATTTCACACGAGACAGGTTGGTAAAACGAGTAGCGAGGAATTCGAACCTGAGCAACGGAAGCAATCGTATATTCTCCCGATTTTCTATTTTCCTATCTCCATATTATGTGTACAATACATGGACCACATGAGTCAACTCTAATGTTATATGTGCAGTGAGCCGTGATTATTTCTAGAAATAGATAAGATACAACGTTATTTTCCAGGGTCTCTGGGATAAGGATTAGACAACCTAACAGCTAACCATGACAGCGCAAAACAGCCGATGTTTAGCGCATCTGATTACAATCTTTATACAATGGTACATTAGAGTCAAGAAGTCTTTGTGTAAAATGAAGTTATCTCAGTATTTCATGATATGATAATATTATGATATTTCCTGTGCCATTAAATAGCTGTTTTTAAGGTTTAATTAGTTCAAAATTTAATGCGTATGCATATACATGTTCGCATAAAGAAATCGCCACGCAGCTGAGGATTGCATCGTTCCAAGTGCCAAAATTTGCATTTAAAATTGAGTAAACGAGCCTCAAAGTCTGAGGAGTTATTGCAGTGCACAATTTGCAACACATTTGCTGGGGTTGCATGAATTCAAAACAAGTATTGGATGAGTCATAATCAATATCTGTTAGAAAGGTGCCGCAGAACATGCTTTTTCAGTATTTCTACGAAAGTTGCCAAACAAAATATGTTACAAAATCCCCATCATGTTAAAATTGTGTCCCACATCCCATTACGTCCTCTTGTACGTGGTCTATCCCCCATAACTTTGGAATCAAGGAAAAAAGTGAAATACGAGTAATACCGATAAGGTATTTTTTTTTTTCAGAATAGAGCAATGAAAAAAAATAAATAAAAAATAAAACAAAACAAAAACAAAAACAAAACACAAACAGTGGCAGGAGAACAGCCAAACACAATCATCATTATCAGTATTACAAAATCCACGATCTCGATAATAGAACAGTTTAAGCACTCTTAACTGCATGGCCAAAATGAAAGTTGGATGGAACATTGTTCCATCTCCTATAACACATGACGGAGTTTTGCCATCTTATTGGATGATGTACTGATCATGTGACCAATTCAAGTGAGCTGATTCGTTAGAGTGATAGAATAATATGATAGTCAACTCACGCTGTACGTTGGAGATAGAGCAACCAGATTATCTTTATAGCTGATGCATGCCTTAAATTTACAGACTGTCTCAATGCTTAGCATGGAGATAGAACCAATCTGCCTTCACATGTTGCCCCCCCCCCCAAAAAAAAAAAAAAAAAAAAAAAAAATAATCATCATCATCATCATCATCATCATCATAATCATAATCATAATCATAATCATAATCATAATCATAATAATCATAATCATAATAATAAAATCTATTTTGGAGATAGTACAATGCAATCCTCAGCTAACGAAATACCCAAAGAAAACCCATACAATCACTTTTTTTCCAGTTTTGCTGAGGACTCCCAAATTGTCATCGATGACCTCTTTCTCCTCGCAGTAGGATATGTCCTCATCGCCATATTTGCTTGTCTGTACGTAGGACGCATACACTGGGTTCATAACAGGGTAAGTTAAACTTTAGAGAACATACAGTCAACGTACGCTATCTTTTGCAGATTTGGGTTGGCTTCTCGGGTTTTATTGCGCTGGGGTTTTCGCTAATCGTGAGCATTGGATTGTCGTCTTACAGCGGATATGTTTCTTCTCCGATCGAAGCCACGCTGCCCTATCTCCTCATCGGTGGGATTTTATCGTTCTCCACTCCTTTCGTGATATCTCTTGCTCAGGCATTTTATTGATGGTGTTTTTGTATTCGTATAGGTATCATGGTTGACAACATGTTCGTCTTGGTTGGATCCCTAGCATCAGCGTGTCGTCACGGACACGGCAGGAATATCGAGGAGCAAATAGGACACGCCCTTGAACACGGAGGTCTGTCCATCTTGGTGACCTCCTTCACGGACATCATTGCACTGGGCATCGGCGCATTGACCACGTTGCCTCTGGTTGCCACCTTCTGCGTCCAGATCACAATCGGAATTTTCGGAAACTTGGTATTTGTTTTCACGTTTTTCACGGCGTGTTTGGCAATCGACCAACGAAGGGTGAATCAGTCAAGGAACGGGATTCTCTGTTGTATTGTTCATGATACACCTGACAAGACAAAGGCCCGTCTTTGGCAATCAAACAATTTGACGAAAGATTTCATCGACAAATACTATGCACCGTTCCTTAACCTGAAGCCTGTCAAGGTATGCACTATATTCGGCTGGTTCACTTTCAAAGAACGGAGTTATGATAATTTGCAGGTCATCGTCATATTAATAACATTGGGAATGTTTGGTGCAATGACTTACGGTTGGACGAAACTAGAGTACTACACGGAGGACGAATGGTGGGTGGATGAAGACAGTGATTCATATAAATACCTGACGACCCAAAAGGAATATTTCCCCGATGTGGGCGTCAATGTAGCTGTCTATTTAGGTGAGTGTGCTTTAATTGGCTCATTTCTTGTGTTCTTTACTCGACTTCAGGGCACAACGTTAATTATTACAATGACTGGCACGATATTTCTGAGCTCTGCCATGAAATTGAACACGATAAATACACGATGGAAGGTTACCTCCACTGTTGGCCTGAGCTGTTTAGGGCTTGGTTGATTCAAACTGAAGTTTACAACAACTACAGTAGCAAACTCGACCCGCAAAGTGAGTTGCATCTCATTTGAGCAATTTGGGTTCACAAGATGAAACTCTGGCTGTTTCGTGAAGGTCGTTTCCCGACATCTGAGGACAATTACAACGACCTCCTCAGCATTTATCTAAACCATTCTGATGGAAAGGCAAACCAGGATTTCATCACCTTCGACGCGGGTCGTCACATTGTGGTTGGTAGAATTATACGTCACTTGTAATTTTTGAAATCAACGTCAATTAATGGAATTTGAATCATCGAAACCAAAATTTACCAATCAGCTGTTTATCCTATTAACAGGCGAGTAAAATTCCTTTACGTACCATTGCGATGCACAATTCCATAGAAAAAATTGAATCCATGGAATCACTCCTACGCATCACCCATGAAACTGGATACTCACCCCACGACTGTTTTCCCTTCGCGTTAGAATACTTTGACTATGAACTGAACGAGGTATTTAATTCCCTGACTCACTACTCACTGAGAACAACCATCTCCTTTACAGCACTTGGCTTACGAGCTGGAGTTCACTATGGCCGTTGCCGCTGGGTGTGTCATAGCCATGACCTTCCTGGTCCTGGCCAGTCCGATCATGGCTGTGTACATGAGTGTGTGCATCTCTATTGTCTTGGTCAGTGCGTGGCCAGCATTTTGCGGTTATCTACATGTATATACAATCACGTATCTCGCAGGTGGATGTGATGGGCGCTATGTATTACTGGGAGATGACCATCGATGCAGCGTCATCGGTTGTGATGATACAGGCGATCGGTTTTGCGGTGGATTATTGCATTCACATATCAGAATCATTTTTGTCACACGGAGGATCTCGAGAAAGTGAGCTCATTGTTGTACATTGAGCTAACAATCCCCAAATTTTATCACGAGACTGTCAACTAATGTTTTTCAAACATTTTTTTATAGATCGAATGAAAGCTAGTTTGGGCAAAATGGATCCAGCTTGTGGACTGACATCATTCGCGGTTCTTCTTCCTGTATTTGCGGCAAAGTCGTACATATACACAACATTCTATAAGGTAAATAGTGTGCTATTTCGTTTAAACTGAAGATCAAGGACTTTGCACTGGAACGATCTATAATATCATTCGTAACTTACAAGTTACAATCCCCTTTCTATCGGAACTGGAATTCCTGCATCAGACTCTTCTGCTGGTTCGGTTCCCCCACGGTTTGCTACCAAAGTTGAATAACTAGTATAGATCTATCATATTATTGTATCAGTCTTGTCTTGTGCAGTAATTCATGTCCATGATTGGTATATTTTGTTAACGCTGGTGTACATGTACATGCATATGATTGGGAGTTGAGTATTTGCTGTCTTGTGGTTGCAGGTATTTCTATTGGTGTGGATATTCGGTTTATTCCACGGCCTTGTCTTCTTACCTGTGCTGTTGAGCTTGATTGGACCAAGAGCTTACTTGACGATTGAGAATGAATGCAAGGAGAAGGAATCGAAAGAAAACAAATCCGAAGATAACCCGACCAGCAACGGGAGCGTTTCATCCGTTGGGCATCACTGTGGTTCAACGAGCGTTTTGGTGGTGGACACCCCTGATTCCACTGGTCCCAATGGTACCACTGGTCCCACACCCCTGGAAGAGCATGTTACACACATGTAGAGGTCACCTGCACATGCATGTGTACATGCATTTCATACCATGAGCCGACTTCCGGACTATTTTGACCAGGTTAAAAAAACGGGCATATGTATATTATTGTGTACACAATGATATTCCCACGCACCAGAGTGAATAAATATCAAAATTCCGAATTATTATATGATTATACAAAGTATGGTTACACAAAATGATCCACTATTCCACTTCCGACAATAATCAGATTCATTCAGGGAAAGTTATTTTCATATCATAGCTTAATGAGCTTATGAGGGTGCAAAACGTCAACTTTCAATTGAAAGTTGACGTTTTGCCCCCTCATAATAATATTACGCGTGAAAAATGGACGTCAGCTCGTTAATTTTATTATAAGTTTTCATGTATATTTTGTTGTTGTTGTTGTTGTCAGTTATGCATGTTAAACAGTATACGATTGATAGTATAGTATTATGTCTATGTTGAAACGAAAGGTCAAAGATCATTTATTCCATAGTTTGGTTGCTATATTAGCAAATTTCAAGCGATTATGATGGAAATTCACATTCTTATAGAAGGAAATACATCTGATGTCACTATTCATTGATACTGGAGATCTGATAATCGTTTTATCGGGCTATGGGAAGGACTTTTGCGGACACCAAAATTGGATATCACTTCGGACAAACTTCTTCGACTCGTGATTAGACAGTCCAAATTTCTTTCAATCAGAATCGTCAAATTCATGTCAATACGCCTGCGCACTGTTACACCACAGCCGCTACAAATTTACTGCAAATTAATGAGAACTGTGTTTTTGATAACACCCGGTTTGCATCACAAGTATTCTCTCGGTTGCAGTCATAACGGTACTCTTAACCCAGGACACGATCAGGGTTTCTCTGTTACGCATGTCGTTAGGTCACAAACTCACAATTTTATCGTCTTCCACCTGATGTGATTTAGACCTTTCATTATTTGTGTTCAAAATCTGGCGAACACTGATCGTAAGAACGTCTTTAAAACATTTGAATTTGCCTTTTATTTCCAATCAACCAGTTAATCAAAACGTACGTTTCACATAAAACGTTTCCTATTTGCTGAACGCGAATAGCGTCATGGTAAAAATTAATACGGATTGTGACTAAAATGCGGAGCCATACGAAGTGTGATTTTCGGGCGAAATTAAGTACTGGCACCATTCCGGTACATCGCTGATTGATGTGTGTTGTTGCTCGCGTGTTCCATGATTCCTCTCTTAGGATCCTCGTCGTCGGATTTCAGAGTAACGGAACAGTTGATATTTCATATCGACTTCATCCTCATCAGGCTCTAGCTTTGTTTTTTCATATATATTTCATATTTTCATAATCGTTCTTGTTACCTTGGTATTACCTTGCCATGATATGTTCACCACATATATTTGCGATATCACCTAGCCATGATCCATCTGTTTGATAAAAACCACTTCCTGTACCTCATAAATCATTATTTTCACAATATATACGTCATACTACATATCATTAGTACTGCAATTGTAATCTTCAACTATATGGTTTTTCACTGTGTGTCCTTCGATCTTATATTCATTTATATTCATAAAATGCTTTCACTTAACGCCAACCTTTTAGTTCAAATACTTGTTAGTGGCAAGTTAAGGATTCGTCGACTCGATTAAGTTAGAGGAGGTATTTCGTAGGATAATCCGTTTAAATCACTTGGAACTTGGAAGACAATGGTTACACTCAGATAGATTGTTCTTGTGATTCTGCATATGGAATCAGAAAACCAAACTTGACTTCATCTAGATCCACCCGACTAGATCGTTATTTTGGCTCCAGAATCAATCGAACAATCCGAGAGGAACCATCTCATTTTCTGTATTGTCAAACTGATTTCGTTCGAAACTGCTGGACTCTAACTTGCATTTCAATACACAGAGAAAGTCTGACGAATGTCTAGATACTCTTTTTTATGCTTTCAAATTGCGTTTAAAGAAATCAAATATTACAAATTAAATCATAAATTTGGCAAATATTCTATTGTAACCAGATGCGCAGTTCACGCACTCGCTTTTTGTGTGAACATTTTCACTCACGTCAACTGACTGACCAGTTAGACCGGATTATGCAACAGTGCATATATTGTGTGCCATTCGTGGCTTCGTCATGTCAATTTTTATGTGCAGCGAATCAAGAGATCAGACAGTAATGCTTAGTGGTGACTTCATTAGGCATGAATAACAAGCATAAATTTCGAGCAGCGCATCTTAAAGGGAGGGAGAACTGGTTGAAAATGGACTTTGAGTCGTTATTTGATGCACCAAAGATGATTCTTATGCCTGGCCCACACAAGGAATATCATCGCTAACGATTTCGCGGGAGATATATTGCTAATTAGGCGTGACGTCAGTCGCTGTGATGAAGCACCGAGTTCCCCATCTTTTACAATGGGCCTCGTCATATCACCGTGTCCTGCGACTAAAATCCTTGATATTTTTTTATTTTCTTTTCGGAAATAGATAGAATAATTATTTTGCCACCAGTCAGGCGCAAACAAAAAATATTTTTCGATATTTTTCTTATTTTAACAAGCGATTTTCTAGGACACCTACCACGTTTCTCATCCTGAAACAGTAAAAAGGTCAGCCAGAGTGCACCACGCATGCGCTTTCGTTTCGTAAACAACAAAGATGTCCTTTTATGGCGAAGATGCTGTGCTCTGATTGGCTGAAATCGATAGCTTCACAGGGGAACGGAACCAATCAGCCATCACCTGACGTTTGCCTCCTATACTTCGCAATGGAAGCCATTCTCCCAAAGGCGCAATGCTAACCCCGATATTCGGAATACATTATTTCCTTACGCTTGCATCCAGCCAGGGTGTTCTTGGCACGGAATGCTATCAATTGGTGCTATGAGTCAATAGAACAGCACTTAAAATTTAGTTCCTCATCCCTTTAATGGTTATAACAAGATCCTTGAATTTGGTATACGACTCTATTATTACTCATTAGGCTTGATTTTACACAGCTCAATAAATCGCAGGTAAGCGAACCTGTACTGCTAATCAACGTCGTTTCGTGTCTGGTTTCATGCAGTGCAGCCTGATATCACATCGGCTGAGTGCATTGTGCACACGCTCAATAAGCCAGTGGATCATCCGTATGGCAATCAAGGTGCGTTGCTGCTGGTCAGCCCAATTCGCCACAGAGTCCAGGTGACAAGGGGATACCCACCCCCCCCCCCCCCGCATATATGCATCAGTTAATCAACTCAAAAGAAACGGACAGGAAAGGGACCCCTGTGGCTGCATGCTGGCTCACGGTGTTGTGTTCACGCGCTAAGGCATCATATGAGGACATATGCACCTGTATAATTATGCACATTCGTGCTACTTACTTTTATCTTCTATCGGCTTGTATAGGGAGGCACTCCAGGCCCGTTGCCAGCTTTCAGTGAAGGGAGGGCACCAATTGGAGGCCATTTCGGTATAACATCCGTATTTGGAGAAGCGAAAATGTGGTTAACATGAAACATACAGTCACTTATTGTGAGAATGCTTTCCAAGTTCCAACTTCAACCGTCTTGGATGGTGCTTTGCAAAAAGGTCAACAACTTCATCCAAATTGATATCGTCTTCATAATTAATGTGTGTGAATCGGAGCTAATGATAACAGTCATTCATCTCCCACTGAAGAACTAGCTATATTCCCTAGATAGAGTGCTCACAGACCTCACACATTCGTAAGATGTCGCCGGTAGTGAGCAGCCTTTTTGAAGTAGAAGGGATACATTTGGACAAGCATGGGATCGCATTTCTTGATATAGCTTGAGACATTGAATATTGGAGTTATTCTTTCCTCTCTCATTTTAATTTTCATGAGTTCTTGATCAATTAATTTAGTCTTTAGTAGGTCATCACGGTACATTGCGACCACATCTCTTATACCAATAGGGATTACTGCAAACACAGGAGGTACCAGCCTGATCAGTTTCGATGATAAAATTGAACGTACAGAAAAGTGAGCCCTCAATTCATCTAAGATAGAAACCGCAACGTTCCTCCTGTAATGCTCTTCAAAAGTTTCAAATGGAGCATTAAAGAGGACCTCCGATTGTCTTAAAAGTAGTAGGGAGTGTCTATGCAAAAGACAAACCGACACCTTTCAAGACATAGGCCTATACACCTACTACTATAGTATGGGCTAATTCCTAGGTATATCGAATTTGAAAAATTTGAAATCTCGTACAAAACTAAAAGGCTGACGGTGGAATGGGATAACGTTATGATTCCGTGGATATTCCGTCATCTAAGACCTCAATCGTGGGCATGTTATAAAGGATGTGTATATAGGTATACCCATGTACTTAATATTTGTAGTGCTACATTGTATATGGCAAGGACATTAGTGTGCTCGATGGGAAAAACCAACAGAGGGGGCTCCAGTGGTTATGCAATAGGCCATCTCCTTTTATCTAAGCTCCTTAATTGATATATAGTAATACATACCCGCATTTTAAATTCTTATGCGCACATTAAGTTCACTCTTGGCAGCCATAGAGATGAAACACAAACAATCAGTTTGGTAGAGACTCAAGCCATGTCGCCCATGGCAACGTTTGCTGTTGCCATGGGAATGCCATTGGCAATTTTGTAATACCGATAAACGAACTCCTGTCAAGTGAATCTGAACTTTTCTGTTTCATTTTAATGAACGCGCGCTTTCTCAACAAAGGATGCGTTGCGGCATCTGCGAGTTTGTGATTTTGAGTTGCACACAACCTCATTCCTCTCCGTTAGCCTACGTTAGGCCTGCTCCGTTTGTGGCTTGATTGACTGGCCTGAGCAGGTAAACCTTGCCGTGATGCGTCACAGCTAATCACTATTGCTATCAGGTCGACCAATTTCATGGAAAGGTAAATGTTCTGTTCGCGATAAACATACCTCATCAGAACTGTCTGGCCATGTTGCCTGTTCATGCAAGAATCTTTCATGAGACCATTCTGGCTATGTTGAATTATTAAGTTAGAATGGGTTGAAATCTTTACAAGATGCACGATTTACGTGCAACGGATATGCGATGTTCACTTAGGGACGCGTGGGAGAGCAGAAAAAAAGGGTTATAACGGATGGTAATGCAAGTAAAAAGTAAAAAGCCATCAATCTCCTGCTTCTGATCTCTCCGCGTAAATGTTGCTCAAGGATCCGTCCTCCGGTTCCACCTGTTCTAATGCTTTATGCTACAATTGATATGAATAGTTTAGAAGTATGACACAGGGAAGCAAGACACACCTGCTGGTGATTGGCAGCTCTGTTGTTCTCTATGAAAGATATCCGCGCTATTTTGTTATACATGATTTCACAGCCACGAAACACTGCATATGGAGTGAAATGAATACATATTTATATTTAATAAATAATTCATTTTGTATAGCACAATATCCACCAATGTGCTCAAAACGCTGCCCATAAATCACGAATATTAATTTCTTTGGTTTTAAGGTCCCCATTTGAAGACCCGACCGAAGAGACTGTACTTTGGTATGTAGTCACCCAGGGGAATTGCATGAACTCCTTACATTTGGATTGAATGTTCAACACTCTGCCACTGAGTCATTCAGGTAACTATATTAATATAATTAAGTATTGTAATAGTATTATGAGGCTATGTTGAGCGAAGAGAGTGCACAACATGGTGGAACTCAACCACCAGTGACGTCATACCCTACGCAACACAAAATGACGTGCATTTCCTAACATCATAGATTTATATGCGTAATGCTGAGTTACATCCTGTGTGCATTTTGACATTTTGAACGGACAGGTGTGTTGCAAGGTGTGTCGCTAAAGAGAACGGTTCTGGGTATATCCTGCAAGTATATTGAAAAGAAAACCTTCGTTAACTTCCGTTATAGACCTTGCATGTATCATATACAGAGTAGTCTATCTACTCCATGTTTTATTTTTAACATGGTGTAGATATAGACTACTTTTGGCCCACTCTGTATATTATATCGTTCGCGTGTATTGACCGACCAGCAATTCCGATTCAAACGCACGACCTTCTTTCCTTGAATACTTTTTTGCTTTCTCTTTCCTTTTTCGCAAACCTTAGTTTGGGAGATGACGTCATGCGCACAATATCAATAGCGCCTTAGATATGGAGACTGCCTTCTTATAGCGTACAATATATAAACCGATATCTTTCCACTGTAAAAACATTGAAATTCAAGCGGTGTTCGTGTTCACGTGTTGTTCCGTAACCAAAAAAGAGCAGCCCACAATTCGAATAAACACAATTAAACGTGCAAACAGAAATAGAAGACTATCGAAAGTAAGCAACACCTATAAGGTTGGCAGCATAATCAAGGCCTGCCTGCAGTCATGATACGCGGCACACGAGTCGCCACGGCAGCCAATAGGATCCGCTGCGACCACACCGCCTGCCTGTAATGATTGCACGCTGACCAACCTCTCTCAGATGCACACGCAGCTCAGTATGGACAACAAACGCTATCTGCACGGAGGATTAACGTTTAAGATCGATAAAGCAGACAACGATACGCTCATCGCTACCATAACTCGACGTGACCACAAACGCAACGAGGACAGCGCAGGCGCTTTGTACTACGTCGTAGTGGTGATCCTCATCTACGGATGCTCCATCCTCATGATGATTGCGTCATACATCCGTAAAAACAAAGTCGACCAGCGGCTCAACCGATACTTCAAAGACATGGCCACCGTCCGTAAACGAGAGGAACAGCTTCAGTTATTCAACGCTGCGACCATCGCAGCAGCGCTGCACGCCAACCAAACCACGGATCTAACTCCAAGTCCCCGATCCAGCCACGAGGACGAGAGACAACCTCCCTTCCCGAGAAGAAATCGAGGCATCGGGATGAAACTGTTGCCCGGAACACCACAGTCTCAAACTCGCCTTGTGTTGCCAAGAAATAAAGCAAGACGAGTTCAAAGCCCAGGACTACGATCTCAACGGAACAGCGTGCGATTCTCAAATGATCAAAGTGATGTCGATTCCGACAACGACAACGTGTTCCTGTCCCCCGCCCCTGACCGCAAGATACGCTCGCCTTCCTCGCCCAAATACCTGTCTCCTATTTCATCCCCTCTTTTGTCACCTCACAAGTATACTCTGACCAAAAGCCAACCAGACGACAGTGATAATGACATTCGCAGTCACCTGTCGTCGTCAGTAACGGACGTTGACCAATTTGACCATTCCAACGACACAGAACAGAGTCCTTTAGTCCTTCGAACGCCACATTTGCAAGGAGTTGCACATGATCACTCACAGAAGGGTTACCAAGTGGTGTCCACTGTTTGAAGGAGGCTATATTCAGCTCACTGTTATATTATTGTGTGCCTTGTATCGCTTCATTTACTGGACAAATTTCCTTATTGTGTGACAGTGCACTGTATGTGAGATAAATTGAATTAAGGAAACCTTTCTTGTCAACGTTTTTCATTCAGACCAAATTGACTCACAATTCGATCTTGAAAAGCGCTATCAGCCTCTTTTTGTGGAGCTACCGTGCGGGAGTTTATTATATAAAAGTTGTACGTATATGCCACAGGGGATATTTATGAATGTTGATAAGGTAATGTCCAGTATTCGGCATTATTCGGAACATTGAGCATTCGTTAAGTCAGAAAGAAATTCGTGGCGTGTCTTAGTGGTCACTGCAAGAAATGAGACGGAATCACTGGGTGCATCATGTCGTCTTTATCACGCGTGGAATACAATTACTAGGAATTGGGATTGGTCGTTTCGTGACGAATGTGCACCTCAACCTCCTCGTGTGGAAGTTATATAACTGAGCTTATTTGATGCCAAGAAACAACAGCAACAGCCATTGTATAGTGCAGACGAAAAAAATAAGATAAATCTGCTTTCTTATTCATTTAATGCCAAAGGCGTGATGTTGTTCATTACGATTATGCAGAAATATTGAGTCCCTTAAATTCAGCCTAACGACCCTTAATTGCACGCGTAAAGAAATTTCGCGGAGCTGAATGATAATCCAGTTTGGCATGCACCTTTTAAAACTTGGCCATCTACCTGCTTGCACGATTTTCTGGATTGGGATCGTAATCAGAATTAGGAGCATTATTCGAGATGCCGCGGGCAAGGGAAGTTATAGCATCAACGTGCAGGTATTATACATTTAGATTGCAAACGTTCCCCTTCCGCTACTCTGACCCCCCCCCCCCCCCCCCAACT
>KB309774.1:45272-114953 GCA_000328365.1 Capitella teleta
AGGGGGTATGTTGATGCACAACAAGAGTACAAGACAGAAAGGGAGCAACATTGCATCTGCGAGTTCCTCGCCTGCGTGTCCACGTTATCACGACCATGAATTTGTTTTAATGAATCAGTGCGGGAAACCTGGCAATAATAATCTTCGCTGACATTCAGAATGATACCTTGGTGGCGGTTAAGCGGTGATTACTGCAGTGTTCGCTGATAGCTTTGCACTGGCGATTTATGCCTGTACTTCGCAGTTCCCGGAACCCATATGTCCCAGTCTCACGAGTCCATTAGTTCGGACAGGTCGCAATTTCTGTTGACCGACAGTGGACGCAACTGGTTTCAACAAACGATTGTCTGACCCCACGCGTTGCTTTATTTACCTTCAGCGATGGATGTTCGCACAATGAGCGTGTGTAACATGGGCAGCACTTACCACCAAGGCCAATACAACACGTGTCAAACGATAGAGATTGCAGTTTTCATTCCCAGGGCTCATATTAGCCAACTGAAACGGAAATGCAGGTCCCTCAAGTGGCGTCACTCGGACAACCTTTTAGGCCACTCGACGGAGCAAGCGTGCTGCCTTTCATGAAGGACTCGCTTTTTGTTCGTCTCAAGGATTCGAACGGGGGTACAACGGGTGTTGAGAAACCCCGCATTCTGGGTACTAATCTGCCAACGGGGTGACGATTGGAGGCGACTGATGCATCAACTGTCAAGACCAAGAATCGAAGCCGGGAACAAAGATCAATTGAAAAAAAAAAAAAAAAAAAAAAAAAAGAGAGAAAAAAAAAAAAAAAATGAACACATTTTTTATTTTTTTTTTTGGTTTCAAAAAGAAACATGCAAAATGCACTTTTGTCTTTGAAGAGGTTGTCAACAAGTATTAAAACTCAAAGTTGTAGTACATACTGATGGATGCATCTAAAGCGTCTCGACAGACTATATTAAATAGAGTTGTGTCGTTTAATGATCTGCAGAGGTCTCGATCTGTCCTCGGATTAGTAAATTACTCATTTTGATGTACACACAGCAGAGGGGTAAATTGGAATGGTAAACGATCTTCCAATTTAATTTTGTATCTACATGGATGAGCTGATTGAACGGTTGAGAAAAGCAGGCATTGGTTGTCATTTAGGAAATAGGTATGTCGGGGAGTTGGCGTATGCCGATGATCTCACTTTATTAGCCCCAAGTCATTGAGCGGCTTAAAAATAATTTTCGATTTGCCTCGGATATATGTTTTGTACAACCCCTCCAAAAGCGTATATTAGTATTGTACAACTGTAATTCCAATGTAAGCATTCACTCGAATAATAACGTTGTTAAGGTTATGAAATCTTCTAAGCATCTTAGTGTATTGGCGAGAATGCAAGCACTAAAAATATAGAAAGATCTGCTCATGATATTATACGAAGAACAAACGTCATATCTAAATTTGGTCACTGTACTTGGTTTGTTAAAAAGAATTTATTTTGATTGTACTGCTGTCATTATTATTATTATTATTATTATTATTATTATTATTATTATTATTATTATTATTTTTTTTATTTTTTTTTTTTTTTATTATTATTATTATTATTTTTTTTTTTGGGGGGGGGGGTCTCCTCTTTACATGAAAGTAAAGTACGCCAACTGGAAGCAAACAACCATATCGACGGAAGCACTATCAAAAGGACAAGCAGATGTGCAAACACGAGTAGAAGGTCAGCTTTCAGAGATGCTTTTAAAATCTCAGCTGTTTCTGAAGACAATAAAGAGTATAATTATTATTAAAGTGCAGCGAGTTACAGAAGAGCGAGAGAGACTCAATTAACAGAAAGGCAGGGCTTATAAACAACTGCATGGTTAGGTTTTAACCGATGAAAATAATGGATTGAAAACAAAGAAAAGGAGATCCTATAAGACCCTTAGCCGACTGATTGACTCGAAAAAAGTAGACGTCGCTTTAATGAAGTTAAGAACGAAGATGAGTTCACGGTAAACTTTATCATTATTAGGACGTTACTTACCTAATGGAACTGCAAGTAGAATCTTAACGCTCATTTGCACAAAGTCAGCACTCTTTTTGGGGTCATCAATGAAACAATAATCCGTTGCGTAACCGAGAATTTCAGGACGATTCTCGGTTACATCTTGTGGAATTAGGTTCCCCGTATCTTGGCTAACAATAAGAGAGGACCTAAATTAAAGTCAATTTGATATATTCCTATGTAGTTTATATTATTCTATGTCCCTTTTTGAATTGTGGGGATATAAATTTCTGGGGTCATCTGTAAGATACAATACAATTGATATTAACAAATAGGAGATTTTCCTACCATGACATAATGAACGCATGAAATCGAGCTCGAGAAGAGAGCGAGATCTTATGCCTCTTTGTCTGATATGTGTTACAGGCAAGAATTATTATCATTTCATGTGGTGACCACCAAGTCTCAAAGCACACACATATTACACATCCATCCTCCCTCTGTACCCCGTTTGAATTTTTGTGGTGGATCCTGTGTCCTGTGTGATCTTATGCCTTTGTGCATGCACGATGTTCGTGCCAGGCTTTTGAGAAGTAATGCGGGGTAACGAGTACGTTTAATCATCCTGATGGGAAGTCGTTAGTTTCGGGTGGTCAAGGAGTCCAAAAAACAGAGGTTATTTTCGTTAGAACGTCTTAGAACGAAGTGGTACCTGAATGCAATTAATGCAAGGGGCGAATTTTTATAATGTAGAAGTAATCGGGGTATTTTATGCTGATGATGCATATTTCATAGATTAAGGTTTCTATAATGAGCTCGATAATTCACTTAAAACATTTATTGCATACACAGGAAATGCAATTCTTGAAGGTACTAGTAGACCTACAAAAACTGAAACGAGGCATCCAGACTTATGCGTGTGCAGCATTGCTTGTACTTCTCTAAGCTCGGCAGATAAAATTGACGTAATGTGCGGCTTGCTGCGCTTATATCCGGCGTAGAGATATAAACTGAGCCTTATTACCACCGCGCAACGACCTGGCTGATAAAAATAAAGAGACCTGGAATGAGTCTTGTTTACTACAGTAAATATCACCTGGGTGTTTACTGCAAGGGTAAGTCACCGTGTTATTCGATACTACACAGAGTTCATTGATCGAGTGGGCATCAGGTAGCAGCGACGAAACCTGGTGGTTCATTGAATATATGCTCGCATTATGACTTATTTGTCAACTGGTGATCACATGATAATATGCTGGTGATCGGGTTGCCTGAACATTAGAATGCACCAGACACGAATCAGGAATTGAGAACACCCGGAAAATGAACGTTCATTTAGTGATTTGTGGGTCACACTCATAAGGCCTACTTGTATTTGCTCGGCTTCCGAGCAGTACTAAAGACCCCGCTGTACCAAATGGTATAGTTTGTATAGATGATTAAGTGTTTAGTGTGTGGGTTTCCGGTCTCTTGTGCACGAATGGCTTTGTTTTTGTAATAGAAGCACGGCCGACCTGTCCAATATTGGTTTGTTACTGGACATCATTGGTCATGAAATCAGTAATAATTCCTTGCAGTAATTGAGTAAATTATTATTACTTACAAAATTTATACCAATGATGTCTGATTGCCCTCATCAGAAGAAAATCTTGACCACCCGGATGATTCCTCCACTTAATTCAACCATTGTGTTATTCGATCACAGTTCGCTTACGCAGCCAGGGATTTTGTGACAATTTCTGGCGAGGACACTCATATAATATGCTTCAGGACAGAATTTGCCAGTGAATACATGTATAGCCCTCCGCAGCATTAGGTTATACATGTATAGCAGTATAGCAGATGTCATTTACCTCGTGGAGGGCCTTCAAACGTAATGATGATATAGTTGCTGTAGGCCGCCAGCCGGTGGTACGTTATGATCGTCCTTGTGCATTGACAATTCATGTAATGTGGTCAGCGTATCAATGGGGAAGTAGTGCACTGGCCACTGCATTAGATCTTTACGCGTTGCAAACAGAATGAGTTGATCTTATTCTTCACTGGTCTCCGCGACGCTACTGAATAGAAGCACCGGCATACACTGATGAAAAATCACCACTATTGTGGTACAACCATTTCACTCGATTTCACAAGACGCCACTCAGAATTCCCAAGATGGCGCACAAGGCGAGGCGAGTGAAAATGAATTCACAGTTTTTGATTGGCGTCTGTGTTATTACTTCGGACACACTTCTTCGACTCGTGATTGGACAGTTCAACTTTCTTCCAATCAGAATCGTCAAATTCCTGTCAATACGCCTGCGCACTGTTACACCACAGCCGCTACAAATTTACTGCGAATTGATGAGAACTGTGTTTTTGATAACACCCGGTTTGCATCACAAGTATTCTCTCGGTTGCAGTATATAACGGTACTCTTAACCCAGGACACGATCAGGGTTTCTCTGTTACGCACGTCGTTAGGTCACAAACTCACAATTTTATCGTCTTCCACCTGATGTGACGCCGGTTATTTGACCATTCATTATTTGTGTTCAAAATCTGGCGAACACTGATCGTAAGAACGTCTTTAAAACATTTGAATTTGCCTTTTATTCCTAATCAACCAGTTAATCAAAACGTTTCACATAAAACGTTTGCTATTTACTGAAAGCGGATGGCGTCATGATGAAATACGGATTGTGACTAAAATGTGGAGCCAAACGAAGTGCGGATTTCGGGGCGAAGTTAAGTATAGACCTACTTGACAGTATTCCAGTACATCACTGAATTACGTGTATTGGTGTTTGCGTGTTTCATGATTCCTTCGTTAATTAGGATCCTTGTTTTAGCAATAACAGAGTTAGTTAGGCCTACTTAGTTTTCGACACGACGCTCACGAACGCTATTCGTACATTCACCATAGTTCGGATTCTCTTGAACTATAGATTTCAGAGCTAGTGACAGAACCGTTGACATTAAATTTTCATATTCAGCTGGTTTACGAACATATCATGGCATCGACATCGCCTTCATCCTCATCGGGCTCTAGCCTTTTTTTCGTATATATTTTATATTTTCATAATCGTTCTTGCTACCTTGGTATTACTAGCTAGCCATAACATGTTCACCACACACATTTATGATCTCACCAAGCCATCTGTTTTGTAAAATCACTTCCTCTACCTCATAAATCATTATTGTCACAATCTTACTTTTGATTTTTGATTTTTGATTTTTTTTTTTCCTGTTCATTTTATACCACTTGTGTGTATGAATAAAGATATGTATGTATGTATGTATGTATACGTCATACTACAAATCATTAGTACTACAATTATAATTTTCAACTGGGTACATACTCTCAGACTGTTTGGAATCAAATATGATGTTTCACTTCGATCTTATTCATTTATATTCAAAAAAATGCTTGTTGCTGAATGTGACAAGTTGAACTTTATGTCATTGAAATTAAGTTTATCTAAATCATAGCTAAAATATTCGTGAATATAATTTACTATTCAAATAACTCTTAACCCGAAGAAATCAAATTGAAACGCCTTTCTGAAGTGGCGATCGTGTTGGCCGATTTGACACTCACCCAGTCACTATCCATAGAGTGATAGACCCTGCTTCTGTTCTCTCAAATAAGCCATACTCAGAACGGCATGTGCGGGCATTTACTCATCATTTGGATGTCTCACTCAGCTCTGTGTTTGGTCATACTAGTTATCATTATGGCAGTTTCTCTTCTTTAAATATTTTCAGGTATTTAAATATATTTCGGGTATAACTTGAGCATGAAAATTCCGCTACCCTGCACACACTGCCACATCATTTATGGTGCCTGGCGGAGGATGAAGTGAGAACGATTTGATTTGATGCCCTGTGCGTTTGCATTTTTCTGTGCTCAATGCCTATTCCTGTATGATATGACAGCTGTGTTAAGTACTGACTATAGATAGTTAATCATGTACACTGTTTTCCAACTCTTTTCTCTGATTTTGTTGGTTATAATTACACGTATCAAGTTTTTCTTCTGGGGTTAAATGCCTATAAGAACTAATTTTTCCACATTTGTATACGTTTCGACATGCAGATCAATTCCAATGACAGGATGGAGTTGCCTGCAAGAAAGATGTTGGGGCAGTCATTTCATGCTGAAATAAATCCATCGATATAATCATGGAAATTAATATTTCTTTAATTGATAAGTTAAAAAGAAGGATCCAACGAGAGGATCCATCAGAGCAGGGGAAATAAAAGGGTCAGACGAATGCTTCATTACTACATGGTCAAATCACTGACGTCAATTAAAATTTTGTTTTGTTATTATAATGTATTAATATTTATGGAACTATATTACTGTACAGATATTACATACCAGAAAAAAGTATACATATGAGCTTTCTACCACCAATCTAAAGGTCATCGAGCAGATTAGATGATAAATAAGTTGATACAACACATAAATGCTTATGATTATCGGTTCATGTCTTGTTTATGTATTAAATGATGACTATATATTTTCCAATAATCAAATTGTGATTTGAATAACATGATTTTTTCATTTTATAATTCTTATTTTATTTGTTAAAAGTGAAATAAATTATAAGTAAAACAAACAAACGAAGATTTAAATAGTTTAAGAGAAATAACAGTACATCATCTTAATATTATATGTATTTAAACTTTATTTCCACACGTACCCTCACACTGCAAAGAGGCGCTCTCGTTTGCAAAATCACATCGCTGATCAGCAAACGGGGGAAGCCCTTTCGGGACTAAATGTTACTATAAATAGCAGCCAATGAGCTGCCACCTGTCATCGGTGTGTGCCTGTGTCATTACATATATGACCAGGGAACCAGTGAAGTCGGACACTAACCGCAGCAGACGTCATGAGTGTAGTTACTCAGTTCGCGATGTCATGTTTGGTTAAACTTCATAGCCAGAAAGAAAGCGTTATCAAAATTTTACTTACCAAATTTATCTTCAAATGACAGTAGTACGTTAATGCAAAGAAGAGGGCAAAAGTGATTATCGCTTCGTCAAGCACAGACTCTTTCGTCGTTTGATATCGTAATAATTAAACCGACAAATTACAATTCGGAAACATATAATTTCCGTTTCGAAAGGGCTTCGAATTACCAAGCGAAGCTGATAGAGGCACATACTGCGCACACTTTGAAAGTGAGATGGGTAAGTACCTCGGCTGATCCGACGCAAACCAATTATTTGATTATTCCGTTATTCAATTCCTTGTTTAGTGCCTCCTGGCACCGACAGATATGCCATTGATTTGAAAAAAAAATCAGGATCTTGGTTTTATTGGTTTCGTTGACATGATTCAGAACCTCGGGCTATGTAACTTGGCCATATTTGCATGCAGGTTGCACGGAAAGGTAATCGATTGAATTACTGACCGTTTTTTATTATAATTATGGGCCCTCATCCACCTCGTTATAATTGCGATGGCACACCATTCTCCTGACACGCTCAGAAAGCTAAAGCGGATGTCTTTACATGATTTTTGCTCCACATTTAGAAGGCACTCTGATATTACAATCGCAATATCAACGCCCTTTTTTCTCAAATTTTTGAATGGTGTTTGGCTTCCAAATCAGCCTAAAGGAATCAGCACATTTGTATACATAGAGGCAATATTATTGTTGCTGGGGGAAGCATGTAATACATATCTCCCAATCAGCGAGCGAGATACAGACCGAGGAGAGCGTGTGTTCTGATGTAAAAGAGTGACTGAGTCCAACCTGAACCTGGTCTCTCACACGGCGGGAAAAAAAAATATAATAATAATAATATTTATTATTATTTTATTCAACCAAAAATTAAAAAAGTAAAATGTGCAATAGCAATGTATTGACAGAAGTGAAATCGCTTTTGCACCACACCAAATGAACATACAAAAAGAAATAAGTAAATAAGAATGTTGAATCGAACACAGAAATAAGAGATAATGAATTTAATGCATCACCATATGCGGCCAACGCATTTTGACATAATTTCAAACAGGATAATTCGGATGTGAAAACTGACCCGACAAGTCTGTTCGGATGAATAACACACCCTTACCGGTCATGGAAACGAACTCGATCGACCTTCTAGTCATCAAGGTGTATCGCGGTTAGAGTGTCCAGCGCCGTATATCCATCCACTCGACCTATTGATCCTAAGTATTAATTTCGGTCAGCAGGATTCAAAACTCTTGAATTTCATCATCTTTCGTATTTGTGCGGAAAATTATCGGAAATGAAAGAACAAAATTATCATATTCGATAATCGATACTCACATGACTATACATGTATTTCTTTGTAATTTGCATTGTGAACATTTCCATTTGCAGCATTACTTAAATAATGCATAATTATTAATTATGGTCGAGAAACGTGGACGAAAAATAATGTGTTGTGGGTTAAAGTTCAGCTATAAAACCTGGAGGGTGATCGAGGAATACAAACTCTGTCAAATAGACAAGACCCTCGACCCCCCCCCCCCCTCCCCTCCACCATTCCTGCCCAGTAACGGCTGTATCGTTCGTTGTCTTGGATATGAGAGATTTATCCTACGAGATCATCCTCCCCTGGGGTTATTTCATCGATGAAATTATTGTATAAGAAGTTATATCCAGGGCAGCTTAGGTGCGCTGTGATCATAATTGACAGTAGGCCTATTTATCTTTACTTGAAAGTCATGCAGCAAAGCACCATATTTACATCACAACGGCTACACAGTACAGATTAGGCTAACCTGTGTCAAATTATGTGGTCATTAAGTACGTCTGAAGTTGATCAATGGCCATAGCTTGCCGCATATTGCACAGTGTAATACAGAGGGTTGAATTTTAGTAGACAGCAACGAATGATTGCGGGTGCTCAAGTGGGCTGCTGCTCCTTGGTGAACACATTGCTTGCAAGCATAACTCGCTGAGGGCCAATTTATAGCCATTAGCCCCAATCAGAGTGAAGCACAGGGCAAGGATTGCCGAGAGACAGACATAGGATTGCATAATGTAGAAATCTGACTTGGGTTGCGTTTCCGTCCTAAATTTGCAAAGTGCGAGAAGGGGAAAACATAGACACAGAAAATGTCCAAGTACCCTCATAAGTCAAAACTGGACATTGTCCATGCGCACGCATACGAGCACTTACACCGAGAACCGCTGAGCCAAAGCTCACGTACAAGGGTCACTCGGTGAGTTGCTGGTCAAAGAAGGAAAGCGTTGTCGCAGAGAACGGATACGATTGAAGGTTGGGGTTTTTTCATACTCCGTTCGTCCACTATTTGCCTGTATTGTGTGCACCATTAAATGGGAATGGTGTGCGGGGGATGTCAGAAAAACATCACACATCAACCCAGTCGCCAATTAAACAAGCTGACTTCAGTGCGTACCGTATACAAACAGAATGAGTATAGTAGCAGTCACGTATTAGCAATATTACTTATTTTATCTCACAAATGCTTTCTCTTCATTTGGACATTCCTACATATGATAATGATAATTGATAACATGCATTACAAGAATCGTCAACCTAGCTGACTTACTGCTATGCATTCATGTTATACTAATTAATACACAGTGATAGGTTACACCATCCAATTCTAGCTAGTGGACATCTTTTTGTGAAGGGGTTCGATGGTCAATGGTCATGTAATAGTTAGCAATTAGTTGATGTATTTTAATTTTCACCTGGTGTCCTCATTGTCATTAATGAGACATCAGGTGACATAAGATCTCCTAGAATATGTCATTGTCATAACTGAGGGGATATTTTTACCTGGCAGTGTCTAATCAAGAGGTTGAAAGGAATTTGATATCAATGTTGTTGGTATACGGATGAATGTATATGCACCTGTCTAGCCTACCTTCTTTCAAAGGCGCATTACTCACCTGAGTTTGAACATGGAACTCGTCCCTTCAGTTCGATTGCCACCAGATCAGATCACCAAATTACACAAAACCCAATTGAACCATGCAATGAATTCACGCAATATTTTACCCATCAACTGATAGCTAGTCACAATTTCAGCCTCTACAGTTTGTTTCATATCGTCTATCGGCCTGACAATCTGAACGAACGGACATGCAACCCAAGCCATGCTGAGTGCCTGTCCCTTTGTTGCAATCCATCTGCAATGATATCAGCCCTGATTCGTGACGACGCTATAGCCTCGGTTTGGCCAAATAACAATTATGATATTATTGGGAAGTTCCTGTTTCCTGTTGTTGTTGTTGGGCTTTTTATATTACTAAGAATTTTTGAAGTATGTGATATCTTTGAGGAAAATGGGTTGTTATATTAAGTTACCTCTTCGATCCTTAATGGTACCCTATAAAGTAATCTCAGCTTTTACAATGTGTACATGACACATACATATATTCAAACACCCAGAGGCAGCATTACACAGGCACCGTGTGATGGATAGTAGTGCGTGCATAATTAAGGACAAACACAAGGCTGGGGACGCACCACGCGGCGGCAGATGCCTGCAGCGTCGCCTCTATTGCACATAATACGACGTCCAATAAGGCCGCTCATGCAGTCATGCTTTGGCTAACGGACGAAGACCTTGCAGCAGAGCGTAATCAGAAGAATTGTGAGAAACAGCTGCTTAGTTCGTGATTACCTGATTACCCAGTGGTCAGCTGAGCTGTGCGTGGACGCTCTTAGGGTTATCTTTCGCCGTCGAAGATCAGTGTGTATCGGTAAAGATGCGGAAGCATCATGCGCCATGGAAAGGTGTCCAATTGCGTGTGCATCGTCTGGACAACGGGTCATTCATAGCGACTATATTGAGAGGAGAGCACTCGAACAATGCGTCGCTCTTGGATGACTTGGGTGTGTCGGTGAACGGGTCTTGGACGAACTCACAGCAAGCGGAGTACGACGACACAGGAGCTCTGTATTACGTGGTGGCAGTCGTGTTCATTTACGGTTTCTCCATCATCCTCATGATTGGATCTCTGATCAGACGTAAAAGCAACAGTGATCGAGGCATGAATGTCTACATGCAGGGATTAGAGAAAGCGCGTCGTGTGGAGAGACGCAGAGAGAAGTTCAAAGTTCGTCTGTGTATGCAAACAAGGCGCATGCAGAAGGTACTCGGCGGAGAAACCGGAAGCTTCAGTCGTAATACTTCCGCGAGGGGTAAGACCCAGGAAGAAAACTCATTCAGAGACAGACTTTCTTGCGAGCAATCGAGATGGCCTGGGGGGTCTGGAGCCAACCCAGAAGAGATTGAGCCGATGATTGCTCTGTCTGACACAATGCAAGTAGACAACTCGCTGTCTCCTTCGGTATCAAGTGCAAACACGAATGGTGCTTCGCCAAAACAAGAAGAAACTTGCATCGATATGCCTGTTGCTGTGTCGATTTCTGATTACGACACAGGCAACACAGCCGAGACTTCATTAGGTCCCCGTGAGGCTGAGGAATTGACGAAAGCGCAACTGGCCACTTTGCTCGAAGAAGACGAAGACGCGACGCTTCTGTGAGTGAGCATCACCACTAAGAGCCTCGACGGACCACTCGTACATTTCGTCTTAATGTGCGAATCAGATGATTTTTTTCCCCTGCATCCATGTGGTTTTTTGGAGTTGTGGCGTCAGCCATGCATTGAGCTTCACGCAAGGCTTCAGTGTGATTTGGGTAAAAGGCCCACTTACCACCAACCCTCAATTTCTATGATGTCTTGTGAAATGATAAAGAAGGGTCCCACTTAGGACCATTCGCCGTGTCCACCAAGGGACCCTTAAGTGCCCGTCACCTGAACAGGAACATAATGCGACGGTGCGTGTTTATTGTGACCAACAACCCAATAGTGGTGACTTGATCTTTCTGTCCGAATTCATAGATACGTGTTTAGATTGCAATGGGTCATTAATATGTTGCCAAATATGGCCAATTCGTGAGCATCTCTATCGGCATGTGCCTGGATATTTCGGGGCGGTGACTGGATGGCAGGGTTGAGATACCTAGGCGCTGTACAATTGGAAGCCCTTTGATTTGCACGATGCATCCGAGCTTTGATTCAAATTTCCATGCAGCACAGGGCTTGTTGCACATGCCCCACACAACAAAACAACACTTGTGCAGCTTCGCAACAGCGTCACGAGTGTGTACGTGATCGCTCGTTAGCTGTGACTGCACCCCAATCGACATTGACATAACCTTCTAGCCTCAGTTGTCTCACAGTTGGACAGCTTAAATTACTACCCCTGGAATCCAATTAGGGTGCATTTTGTTCACCTCGACCTGCAACATTAACTTAAATGAATGCACAATTAATTATGTTGAGTGGTCGTGTGGTTTTCGGGTGATAGTGGTCAGTACTTGAAGCATGAATGCACAATAAACTGAAATATTAGACAATAACATTACATTTCAATATTTTTATTTTCATTTCTAATAGATGCAAACAGAAGAAAAATTAATCATAGTAAATGATCACACACTAATTATCACAGTACGACATTAACAGCATTAACAGTAATTAATTATGAATAAATAAATTGACAATTAAGCAAAATTTATGGTATATATCCTCTGGGATTTTATAGGCCAAGTTCAAAATTCAAATGTTGGAATCAAAACAATCAAATTGGGGGTAAATTAATAAACTGAGAAATACTGACACCAGAAACTCTCTCTTAATAGAGAATCTTTGCTACACACAGTGAAAGCGCTGATCTATCAGAGACGGCAAGATAATTTGATTGATTGTACATATACATCATCATGGAAAACTGAAGGATCAAAATTAGCAATAGAACTGGTACGATGTACGGATATTATTGATGAATGTCAAGGCTTTGAGCACCTTGGGGAATCGTAGCATAGAGCAAAGTTCTCTGACGATCACTGAGTCGAGTGATGTGTTTACATCTTTTCTTCGCTGATTTCGTTGATCTTTTGAAGAAATCTCCATTTATGAACATTTCGCACAGCTCATTCATGAATGAATCAGCAATGTCTGGTATCTCTCTGAAGTAATACACAGTGAGATAATGGTAGGGGGTGGGATGTTGGATCAGTGCTCACCGCAGGAGATTCTCGTGAAGATTGGGGAGCAGTGTTCGCAATTCGGTTGCTAAACTTTGCACAAGATGACTGGACATTGGTCGCTGGGCCCAGTAGATGCCGCCACCTACACCATCGGCCTCCTGGCCAAAAATACGCATGAACTATGTCATTGCATCGTTCAGTTGTGATTTTTGACGTATCAACATAAATATCATATCGGTTGCCATGGATATAGATATGGTTGCTTAGAAGATCTGCACAGATTTTATCAAACAATCAAAATCCACACGACAGAAAGAGCCTTAGCATGAAACAACAAGGTCCTTAATCGGTGGGCCATCTAACTGATTCTCACGTAACCGGAGACCAAGTTATAATTACGGAGCGACCCCCTGTGTTCCGTTTTGACTAATTAGCTGGCTTTGAAGAAACTCCTTCGCTTAACGTACGTGTGTATCATTTACCTGAGTAGGAATCTCTGTCTTTGGCAATCAGTGTTAGGATTTGACGGACGTGAAAATATTAATTAGAGACAGAAGTTACTATCATCCATGCATAGATACAGACTGCTATTAGCAACTATGGTGCTGAAACATGATACAATGTATTTCTAACGGTCCACCGGCCCTGTAGATGATGACTGTCTCTCGCTGCTGACGCTCCACTACAGGTGTACGGTCAGGTCAGATCAGGTCGTAATATTTGAGCATAAGATATAACACCAAAGACGCTGCGGCCGTACAAGTACACGTATCATATCACGCTCTTTTAAAACCACGTGACCCACATCTCCACGCTCATGATCTCTAATCTGTGTTTATGCCCACCACCTTACCTTTATATGCTAGTTAATAGCCAATAAAATGTACATCAAAACCATAGCTTAATTCT
The DNA here is from genome assembly GCA_000328365.1 of Capitella teleta. Taxonomy (NCBI): domain Eukaryota; kingdom Metazoa; phylum Annelida; class Polychaeta; family Capitellidae; genus Capitella; species Capitella teleta. The sequence goes on from KB309774.1 coordinate 59,158, forward strand.
TATTAATACTAAGATAGAGAGCGTGGTAACTTGTAGGTGTACCTGGAGAGATGTAGACATCCTTCTGCCTGGGTCTCCGCATTTCTCGTAGAGATCTCTGAGACTGATGAGGCGAGGTGGCAGCTGTTTCTCCATCATCAGAAGACAAAACGCTGCCTGAGACATTGACATAATTCAACAAATCGAGAAGTGCTTGATACGATACGATTACCTGAGTGTCAAAGACATTGCACAAACGCAGCTGATACTGCCGCTGAAGAGAAGACCCTGACCGACGGCAGTCATGCATTACCTGTCATAAGACATATATATAACACATGTGCATTGAAATAAATGTAATTTCTTCTTGATATGTTAATTACACCTTCTTTACACCATCCTGAAAATCGATTAACGAGAATAGTAGAGTGAGGTAAGGTATAATAGAGATAGATTAGCACTGGTGATGGTTGACACTGTTTGAACTGAATGATGATTTAATAAAAGGTTGAATAACTCATTCATAATGGGCTTCACAAGTGAACACATGCAGTGCGACATAAGAGTTCACCTTGGGAAGAGCGTCAGCTATGATAATCCTCCAGAGCTGTCCTTCGTGAACAATTGCCGGACACGTCTTGACATCAAAGATGAACACATTGCCATTTCTCTCTCCGACAGCTATCAGTACAATGTCCCCTTCAACATGAAGGTGTAACATAGATTACAGATGTTAATACACGTATAAGATAAAGAGGAACTCACAAGGATGAATCTCAATGTGCTTTATAGACAGTGAGAGGACAGTGTTTGACTTGAGAAGTTTCTGAACAACTTTAACGCAGGAGTCGACTCTGTTGATTATCCGGATTTTAGCCATTTCTGAAATTACAGATATATAGACAATCAATAAGTGGATAAATTTATGCTAAACCCAAATGATTATAGAGAACAAATAATGTGTATATAATGAAGTAATTACTCCACTTCTGTTGCATAGATCGAAGACAGTGGTCGGATATAACTGGCTGTTTACAAATATGGGTTCTCTGATTTAAAAGTCACAATCATTGATCAGGTTTAATTGTAGCAATAGAAGGGCATTGAATCCACGCCTAAGAGCACCCTCTCTGTTGTTGCTCAAATCACCAACACCTAATTAAGGCAATATTCGGGCAGCAACCTGATCAACTAGGACTCTCCACACTCTCCAGCAAAATCCCAATGAACTACTTGGGATATTATCAGTCTTCATCTCACGGATTAAATGAGCGGAGACCAAGAAATCGAGACAACAATCAGCATGACTGCCATATGACACGTGGTTATTAGAATTCCTGGCACACAATGCTGACAAAATTACCTAAGAGGGAAACGCACTAGTTGCATTCGGAGATATTTCAATCAAGATGTGACATTTAAATTTTTAAATTAAAAATCAGATCATTATTTCCTCTTACTCATCAAATGAATTGGTCAGTGTGCCTATTCTATTACATATAGGTAATACATACACCATATTTATATATTAAATAATACTATTGATACATTGTATGTAAATGTGTGAATTCAACTCGCCCATATCATAATAAACCCATATTGTGTATAACACCCTCTCTTGACCTTCTGGTCTGGATGCTACCGAGGGCAATGACCTTGCTCTCTGGGTACCTCTTGATTGCCTCAGCACTTGTCCCATGCCCTTTGTAGGCCTTCTGCCCATTTTATCAGGTATACTGAGTGCCTTGTTATCAAACAAACATGGACTTCAATAACATCGTAATTAATTCGTAATTAATCATAACATTCAGCACATTTCACTCTTGAAGGCTACAATACTGGCTTAGGCCTACATATGAGACTGTAATAATTATACTATATAATAATTATAATAATTATAATTAATGAATGTATAATAATTATATATAAAATCATTACATAATACAGTCAGACCCAGTTAATCCGCTGTTATGTAATCCGCCCTTTTCGTACTCTGCCTTAAAATCTCAAGGACAAATCGTTTGTAATGTTATTTGTGTCATGTAATCCGCCCTTTTCATTAATCCACCTCCAACCACGATTCTTAGGAACAAATCTGCACTGTACGTGTACCATTATAAATTATTATACATATATATATAATCCGCCCTTCGAAATATCGTAGTGTAAACAAACATAAGACTCGACACATCAATTGTCGGCGATTTCTTTCAAGTCAGGTCAATTTATTTGTGGTCTGACATGTAATCCGCCCTTTTCGTTAATCCGCCTGTTTCTTTGGGAACGGAGGAGAGCGGATTAACGAGGTCTGACTTATTATATTGGGCCTATCAAATATCTTCTCGGTAGTGGAGCCTGAAATACTGTAATTTTTGAAGCAACATCTGATCCAGCATTCAAAAGCCCATTTCAATTTGAAAACCCCATATTGCCCATACCTATAATTAATATAATAATAATACCATCAAATATAATACAGATCGTAAATAAACTTATATCAGATAGCTGCAGGGGTCGATTCTGGAATTGCGCTCTAATGTGCTCAAATACTCGTAATACTGTCCCAAGTCATCAATTGCACAAAATTATGCAACATACCTGGATCATTAACGTTTTAGTTGGATATACATTCCTTGGAAACATGTAAACAAATGGAAACCAAGAAACACTATCAACTCGGGATAACAGCCTGGCAGCATAAGTACCGATGAATCATAACGCATTTAAAGCCAGGGGCGTTGAAGTTGCCATTTTATTTCGCTTACCGATCGCTTATTCCACTTAACTAATTGATATATGCATGCAGGCTACAATACTGGCTTAGGCCTACATATGACACTGTAATAATTATACTATATAATAATTATAATAATTATAATTAATGAATGTGAATGTAGTGTAAACAAACATAAGACTCGACACATCAATTGTCGGCGATTTCTTTCAAGTCAGGTCAATTTATTTGTGGTCTGACATGTAATCTGCCCTTTTCGTTAATCCGCCTGTTTCTTTGGGAACGGAGGAGAGCGGATTAACGAGGTCTGACTTATTATATTGGGCCTATCAAATATCTTCTCGGTAGTGGAGCCTGAAATACAGTAATTTTTGAAGCAACATCTGATCCAGCATTCAAAAGCCCATTTCAATTTGAAAACCCCTTGTTTGTGAAATGACTGAGCTCTCGGTAAAGCGTAGGTTTGATGGCATTATACAATGTATTGAGGTTTTAAAGAGCAATTGTCCTGCCTGTGAACTTTGTAAATGATAAAAGTGAATATGCTTAGCAAATAGTTTGCCTGAAATCAACCCGTTATCTACACACTACTGTGACGTCAGTCTTTGTCAGGCATGAAAATCCATACAATTCCAGAGATATAGAAGCCATCCAAAAACTGAGTCCTTTGTCAAAATATGAAATTCTAATAATTTTCCCCTGCAACTTCCGAAGTGAAGTCTTCACTCATAGACCAACACGTCATCGATTCACTGGAGTAATAATAAAACTGATCAATAAATTATTTATTAATTTATTAAAATTCTTTAAACAAGTTATACCGACAGAACCTATGAAAACACTGCCACAATAAGGTGCAACAAAAGACACATACGCGTGATACGCAAAAACATAGCAAGGCTTGAAAAGGTTGTGTCCATCCAGGTCAGGATTAAACTTTTCCTTTTGTTCTTGAGCCAGCAAACGTGCTATGAATTGGCGGGTCGTACGTGCGATCACCACGAGGGATGAAGGGCCGGCGACGGGGAGACTTGCTTCGAGACTTGCTTCTCTGTTCCGATGCTGTCCTTGCGTTGGGAGGGAGACGGTCCCTACGGTTGTTATCAAAACCTTCGTTATGCCACCCTTGTTCATCCCTCCGCTTGCAAGAACAAGACGCTGTGGCGGTTCCTCCACTACACTTGGCACACATGCAAGTACTTTCTGGGTGTACTGGGCAGTATCCGTGCCCGTGGTGGGTGTCGTGTGGGTATTTCAGGTACTTCTTCGGAATGACCCTTCCTCCAAACCTGAAGGTTTCCAGGCCGGGCGTGTTCACTCCGAAGCGGTTGGTAGCCCACATTTTGTTCTTGGCGGTCATTTCGTTCTTCTGCGCTTGGTTGATGTGTCGTAGCATGGACGTCTTATTCCACCTGACGCTGTTGGCGGTTGCTGCCGGTCTGTGAGTCTGCGGAGGCGGACCTGGGTTCTGTGGTCCTGGGGGGACACAGCAGTGGTGACAGCAGTGTGGTTGAACCCCGTGTGGACAGCAGGGCTCCTGGGGAGGATTCATCGTCGTCGTGGTCGTCACGGACGTCATGTTGAAAGATGGGGGGATGACCTCGAACGAGTGGCAGCCATGTCCGCCTCCACACAGGCAGTTGTGAGTGTAGCCATTTGGCACACCCATCGTGAAACTGTTGCTCCTTGGAAATTCATCTTGTAGATGCCTTGAGAAGCGCAGGTTGTCGCCAGCCCCGTTACAGCTTCCGCACACCATGATTGAATCGGCTCTGACTCCACGGCATAGTTCATAGTTCTGGTTGTCATGCAAGGGACGTGCCGTTCCTTGACACCGAGCGTTGAACGTTGAATGGAAAGGGGTTACGGTGGTACCTGGCATTTAGAGTGTGTACTGTGTAAACACTATTGGCTTAACTTTTGAATGCGTGGGATCGTCTATCGCAAATTCGCAATACAGTAGAGCCAAGTTAAATTTGAGTGACAGCTAGTGATGTTAGCGTAATCAACAAATGATTTGAAATGCCTGATGCAATTTCCTGATATCCATGTGTATAAGTTAATTTTAAACATCAATTTATATTAAATATACCAGTGATTATAATTATACTTGATTGTGATAGTAGTTTTGACTTTTTATATAGAAAATACCTATGTTGTCGTATACTGAGCATACACAGCATCTGTGAGAACCATAAAATATATTTTTTTAAATGAATAAAGTTAACATTACTGGAGTACTACAGCAGTTTATTGAATGCATGAATGAATAGAGATAAATTTAATGAAGCGTGAATGATTCGGCGCTTTAAATAATTGTCTAACACTATGGATTAATTTTTCGTCTTGGCAAATTTACCTAAACATTGGACGTTGCTTGGAAGCTAAACATAACCCACACAATACTAACCTCGCATCGACAAGCGAGACATCTACGTAGAACGCCTGGGAATTGAAATCTGATAACGATTATGGAGGTGAGTTAATTGAATAAATAGAATGAACTTGATTAATGGCTATTTCATATGCTTATAGTATATATGCTCCACGATTTTCAAATCATACGAGTGTTTTTGTTTCAACCAAATTGGTGAATCTTTGTTGTTATCGGTAATCCGAGTGTAGCAAGTTACTTCGTTTTAAACTTGAATGAGAAAAAATTATTCAATGAAATTTCCATCTTTCCCAGAGAAGCGCAACATTCGCAGATAATTCCCTGAAATCAGGCAACGCCAGCGTCGGCGACTGCCTGGTGTGGAATGGCCCCTCGGATGAGTGTAGGGAGGCTTCCGGTCCGAACTACGGAGCAGGAGGGCAAACGACTCGACACGGGAATACTCTTGAGCACAAGTACCCGGGTCTCCACTACTCCAGGCACCACTCCTCGCTCATTTGCCACACAGACATCGGTCGATCCAAGTGCTACGGCTACGATGTTCCCGACCAAGTGACATACCGCGAAAGACCCAACGACGGATCCGTCATTCTGGCTCTGAGAGGCTGGCCAGGTAGAAACAGATACCAAAGCGCAGACGCTGCCGGTCAAGCTGATTACGGCAATGGGTACAGTTCGACGAGTATCTACGGCGGTGGAGGTGGCAGCTACGACAGTGGGGCTGCAGGGGGCTGCAGTTGCTCCAACCACGCTTCATCGTCCAGTTGGCAGACGCCGACCAGTGGTCAGAGCCACTCCTACTCCTACTCCACAAGCTATAACTAATTTATTGAACGCACACGAAGGAAGAGTATTTTAGATAATCATCGGATTTCTTTCGAGTATGGACATTATTTTTGGGTGTGAATAAATGTGGTACTAATAAACAAAACTGAAAATATATTCTCCGTCTGGATTATGTTTTTGTATAATAATAGTTTGAGAGTTCGTAATCATTTTGCGGACAATTGGTCAATTTGTACAGAAAATCTTACAAACATGTATGATATTGAGAAATGGGTAAACGGCTATAAACGCGTATACTATTATTATTGTAGAAACAACAACAACAAATGTAGAAAATAAAGTTGATGTGGCAGGTCTATTCATAATTTACTGACGAACATTGTCCAGTGAATGCAATCGTAGTCCTTCACTTAGCCGGTGTCCCCAGGCAATGACTAATTGGAAAGGGTTACATTTATTCACTTTTGAAGCTATTGAAGCTAGAATATATGAAGATATCCTGGCCTTAACCGCCTTTTACCATGAAAAGCAATCACGACTGTGTGTTATTACCAATGTATCAGTATAATTATTAGACAAAACATTTGAAAGTCACACAGGGAAATGACGATGATGAGAGAGTATTGTGTTTTTGGTGGATATTTTGATTATTTTCCCAATTAATCCTTGTACTCTTCAAGTACATGTATAGGGATAATAAATGCTATACTTTGAGTGTGCTAATTACTAGTAATCAGCTTTTATGAGTTGTCCTCTAAAATATTATTATATAAGTTTTGCCAATTAATGTTATTATGTTCAGTAATTGAACCACTCCTTGGACGGGATGCAAATCGATTTCTTGGAACTTTCGCATAATTGTGTAGATCAGGACACAATATGTAACGACACATCTGATATGATCAGTAATTATAGGAATTCCTAATAAGACTCTTAAGCTCCAGTTACACAAATCCAAATCTTGGTGTGGAATGCATACCATAGTAATTAGTATAATTATATATCCTTTTTGTCTCTAAATATACATGTAAGAGTTCTCCCTTGAGGACCAAATTACAACTAATGATTTCGTGATAACTGTTGGATAGAATTTCACAATGAAATTGCATGGAATGTTACATCGGTTTCATTATACTTAATTCGCCAACGACAGCACAACATCATCACTAAGGTGCATATGCGTGACTATACATTCAATAGGTCCTCCTTCACGCCCCAGTGATAAACATATATAGTTTAAAAAGAAGTAAACAGTAAACAAGATGACAGAGGATTCAAAAAAGCAAACACGTGGTCGTTTAGTTCAGTTGCTTGGTGTAGGCACGGATGCCTGGCGCTTAGATACAGAGGAAACCAAGGCGAGGCTTTCTCTATTTCAGTCTCCATTTTGAGGGTCTGAGAATCAATCAGGCACAGGAGAGAAACTCCTCAAGGACCTCCTACCTCAGGTGAGTTAGAGCAAACGTTGCAAGTTGTTCAATTGTATAGCATGCGCCAGACTCTGTCCACAATTCTATTCCACCCCAAAAAACGAACAATCTACGTGTAAAGTCGTATTTAATATTCAGATTGTGGTAGCTTTTGCGATGGTGTACGTACAATATTGTACATGTATGTATGAGGCGTGTATGTGCGTGTGCATTTCAAGCTTGATTTAATTGAAATGTGTGAGGTGGGAATAAAAAGGTAATATATTTAGAATTAATATCATTCGTCTCGGTGAGTCTTTGAATCGGCCTGTTCCGGTCATTGCGTACTTCCCGTTCAATACATGTACTGTAATATTATAAATTCAGAATTATTAGTTTTTTATTACATATATATCGGGGAGGCATGTTTTCTGTGACTCATTATGTTTCGGTTTATCTATTATTCATTTACTTAAAATCATTATCAGGAAATTAGGGTTGAAAGTTTATGGTAAATGAACAGTTCCTTTAGCAACCAACGGATGTTGTCCAAATTGTCTTCTCGATTGATGCCTCTCCTTATCAACTGACAGGTAGCCATGGCAGTAACACACGACAGTCTTCGTGTGCGAGATTGCCTCGTGTGGAACACAGGCTCAGCCACCGCCAGAGCGGCTTGCGATCATGATTGCTGGTGCAACGGCGACTACAGGCTCCACGTGGACAAGAATACGCCTCGTACCTACACCTCTCACTTCTGGCGCACTCCGGAGATCGGGAGATCGCGCAGTTACGGGTACGATTCGTCAAGCAATGACCAGAATCAAGAACGCGGTCAGAGCGGTTGGGGGAGGCACTCGTACAACAGCCATGGCGGATCTGGCGGCCATGCCGGTCATGGATGTTCAGGCGGTTGCTGCTGTGGTGCCTCGTGTCATCAGCACTCATGCTGCAACGGCTGCTCTGGTGGAGGGCGTTGTGGGCATGCTTCCTCTGGTGCTAACGTAAGTAGCTCGTATGCTGGAACCACTGGCTTTGGAGCAAGCAGCGGCTACACTCCATCCTGGTCGACCGACGTCTGCAAGGGACTTTCGTCTGGTAACAACTATGGTTCTACATCCTATGGTGCTAGCAGCGGCTACGGCACCGACTTGGGAGCAACAAGCATGAGTAGCAATCAGGCCACTGCCGGTAGCTATAAAGCAAGCACCTGTCCGTACCACGGCACCTCGACATTCAGTTCCTCTTATGGAGCCCGCGCAAACGCCAGCGACCTCTCCAGCGGTCACGCCAGCACCTGCAACTGTGGGAAGGGAACTCATCAGCCGCTGCCGCACATCCACGCCAGCAACGCCACCTCCAAAACCCAGCATAAATCGGTCGCCTTCACTGAGCCCCTCGTTGCAACTCAAACCGCACGCGGCTCCAAGAGAGATTTCGGATACGGCTGGACTGGCAGCACTACCAACGACGGAACCAGTGGCTACTCCCGAACCACGACCACCAGCCGCACCCCCGTACCAAGGTCAATCAGCCGCAACGATTACTACAGCAGCAACACGGCGACCTCCGCCAGAAACACGAGTCGCCCGTCGGCTAGATCGAGCAACTACAGAAGCACGACCACCAAGTCCTACACCGGTAGAACCGCTGCAGCGACTGCTGTAGAGAAGCCGAGAGAGATTGTCCACGAGAGGCACATCTACCATCACAACGAAGCTCCTCCAGCCGAAGCGATCTCTAGCAAAGCGACTACTGAGTACCGGCAGAGCAGCCAACCGGCTGCCGGTAGCAGCAAGAACTACCAAACCTCCACCACCGAGTACCGCAGCCAACCAGCGGTTAGTAGCAGCAGGAATTACGAGTACAGAGAAGAGGCTCCGCTGCCGTCCAATTCGCGAGTTGTGGAAGTGACGAAACATACGAGCTACGACGAGCCCGTCTCCAGGTCGACCAGAGAATACGTCACCACAACCAGAAGAGAGGAGCCAGTCTCGAGGTCAACCCGTACTGTTGAGTACTCAAGCGGCAGCCAACCAGCAGCCAGTACTCGCACTTCTGGGTACACCACATCGACGACCAAGACCACTAAATCGTCGAGCAAGCCAGCTGCCAGAGCAGGCTATGAAGTCACCAAGACCTACGATTCTAGATTCAAGTAGCTTTAAATTAATTGATCCATCGCATCAACAATATAAATTATCATATTTATACAATAATTATGTATTCATTCACTGATACGCGTATCTTACAAAGGAGCTTTGTAGCTTAGAATCCAATATCTCTTCATGACATCATGCTACATATTTGCAACATGTAAAAGCTTTCTGTGATATTATTCTGTGATATTATTCTGTGATATCATTCTGTGATAATCTAATTTCTGTAAGAATTGTTTGTCCCTTTTACAATACAGTAGTTTGTAGACAAATAAAATTGACCTTTTGGCCTAAATGTTTCACATTCTTCTGTTCAGCAATAATTAATTGGTAATTACTTATAACTAATACTGCACATATAAATTATCAGGTGTGATGAAGAAAACCCTGTTCATATATAGGTGTACCATTTATGATAATATTGCAGAGTTTTATTTCAACATAAATATGAGAAAAATGAGCCAGGTTATTAAAAAAATTAAGAACCCCAAAAATCTGCACATTAATGGAATCACTTTGTAAATTGCACAATTATCTTAACTGCAATCAAGTAATACAACCAAAAGCTAATATGGGTTCCAGCCCAAAGCAACCAGAATGACAACTCGATGCAGTATTAATGTACAGAGTGACTGAATAATCTGCAGAAAGCGTTCAAATCGGGATAAACAACACATCATAGTGATCATACAGAAAATAAGGGAAGAAATTGTTCAGTCTATGATTGACACAAATATCTCTTCCATTGAACTCACTGAGACGCAGGGTGATGATATATATATATACAATGGAAATGTTTCCCACATATTTATATCACAGAATGGCGCAAGAACCGGAGTCATCAGGAGGCAGGAACGGCAAAGGGGGCATCAGGTTGGCGGGAGGCTCAGCGTATAAGCCATCCAAGAAAACACGGTGCGTTATGACCCACGTCTCATTCCAATCTGCGCCTCGATTATTCCGGAACGAGGAATCCAACACGAAGGGAATTTGCAGATTGGAATTTCCTTTGGATGGGTAAGTTCTGATCATAACAGTCTCTGCTCCGAAAATCCTGGCCCCTGTTAATTTCGCAGTAGTTTAGGAATATACTTACGTCGGAATCATAACGTACTAACCAGTCAATCGCAACCAGCACGATGAGCGTGTCCACGAATCCATGTTGTTTTCGAACTGTTCTGGGTCCGTTTTGCTCTGCCTCGCAGTCACAGCAGGGTTAAAGGTTTTGTACGTCAGCGTCCTCGGCCGCTTTAGCGGGCCAATTCCAGCGTCTGCGTTGAGGTATTGCAAGAAAAAGACACGGAAGAATTTCAGTCCGCGGAGGTCACAGATATCCTTGACCCTAAAAAGGGTTCGGTCTGTTTCTGCAGTGAATTTGGAATCTGTGGGTTGACAAATAGAGAGCAGTTTAGATTTTAGACTGAATATTTGCTATAATTAACAGATAAGGGCGAGGATGAAATCATAACGTACTTGGAGATTTGTTGAAGGCATACTCCACGGTTTGGACATTCGCAACATCCAAGTATTCATTCTCGTTCAACCAGCTTTGAATTCTGACAACTGACGGTTCCAATGGTTCGAAATCTTTGCCATCTTCACACTGTTTCGGTACAAAATCTTTGAACCCTGTTGTAATAAGTGAATTTATTGAATATTTCCAAACCATGTATATCTGACATCCGTTAAAAACGTACCTATTTGTTGAATAACAGCACACGGAGTTTCTTCGTAGTAAACCCGCAAATAGGTGAGCCGAAAGTATTCCGGGGAGTCATTCTTCTCCCTTACCCATGTGAAGTAATTCTCTTGAAAGCGTTCAAAACAAGGGGGCGCTCCACTTTGCCGAAGTTCATCGCGATAAAGAACCTCGAGAGTCTGAATACTCAGCACCCTTCCTGTAATTCAGCAGAGGAAGCTCCTATAATTATCACTTTAAACAACGGCGGAGGAATCTATACCTGGTAGAGGCTCGGTCCTAAAGCCGTGATTGCAGCGCAGCAACGTGTCCTTCAGGGACTCAAATTCAACCTTAGGTTTAAAGAAGAGGGCAGTTGATGAGGCTCGCTTCTTCGGGATGATATCCGTGTAGGCAATCCGTTGTGGCTTCTGGTTTGTCCCTGGTGTCTGGGGCACCACCCACAATCTGTCCATATTCGACCAGAAGGTGAGGTTAATGATGAAATACGAGGTGTATCAATACCTGAACGTTCTTATGAACTGGACGTTGGAAGCTAGTCTCAGGTTGAATGATGAGACATTGTTGATCGTGCTACAGTCGCCAAAACTGTGGCCGTCATTTTCTCGGGGTATTTCCAGTGTTTCGCAGTTGAGGAATCGGTATTCTGGATGCTGTTCCAACCAACCGTTTGCTTGCTCCACCAAGGCGCTGTTCGCGATAATTTGGAGTTTATATGTATCGTGCAACCATAATAATCAATGAATTATGTGATATGTGGGATACATATATATTCTTCGTGTGTATGGTTGGATTGTGCGCCTCCCAACAATTACAAGTCATAAAACTCATAATTATGGACCATTATGGCGTCTGACTTGGTTCTATATGGTTATATAACATATAATAACTTACTCCAATAGAGAATTAAGAGCAATTACTAATTATACAGTTCGATATATGTTTCGTAGAACAACAGGCTGTCAACAGCCCCAACCACGAGTACTAGTATTAGAAGATCACTCCAAATATCGTTCAAGATAACAACGCTCTCTTTTGGGCCTAATCACGTTTATGTGCTCACTGTACTTTGCACCTGTATTGTACGATGTCAACATGACTTTCGTTATTCGATTTCACTCGTATTTTGTTGTGATACTTTTCTTCTACATCTACTACCGTTCGTGATAATGCCAATAACATATAGCATATGTTGGCTTACTTCGCATTATATGGCCCCAGTGAGAATTTTTGACGTTTTAAAAGTACTAAGCTGTTTGCTTCAACTTACTTGAAAGGTCCCTGTGTGAAGGTGACGTATGTGAGGGGTCCACCAACTTCACTCGGACCGACAGGGGGTCCCCCGGGCGCACAGGCTACAGGCAACGACGGGTACAAACCACTGGCGGATGGTAGCGGAGAAGCTGCTGAAGCCATGGCAGCCTCCATCATCGCCTGATCGTAGGTCGGAGGTGCCTCATGCTCTTCCGATCCAGGGTCAATATTGGTCAGTGAGGGGGTGATCTCGAAGCCATCCTCCTCTGAAACCATGTTATCCGTATCCATCTTCGTGTATTCGTTTAACTGAAGGCGGGTGATGCTCCGTCTAAATACGTTATGGTGTGGTTGCAATGTGAGCAAGGGTTGATCAACGATGAGTCATCGAACATGTTACTAAAAATGGATTCGCGATCACAGTCTTGTGACCGTCGCTTGGAGCACGTGGCCTCGATGCATAGCGAATGCGATCTGGTGAAGTGGTTGTAGGCCTAATATGCGATCGGTATACTGCGTATATACTGATTGCTAATCATATTTAAAGCAGGTCTTCGTGGTTTCTTTAATTCGATAACAAGGAGGCCAATCATATCACTGTGATTAGAGATACGACGTGCGTCAACACTCCAAATACCAACTAGTATCGTTGCTACATGTTGTTAATCAATTACCAGGTAACCCTGATTACGCCTCGGTCGCCAGGGTTACGGTAGGCCTATTGTTCATATACAGTTTATTCAAAAGTACATGTACATGTAATTGGGATTTTACGACTTGCGTAAAGTGTTACAGAAAAGGATTTCTTGTTGAAAATGCGCGCTATATACGTACAGAATGGGCCAAAAGTAGTTTATCCTATTCATGTTAAAAACAAAACTTTTAAATTTGCTATAATTTACCAATTATTCCCAAAAGTAACTACCTGGTATGGATTGACTAAATTATTCTTATTTAGACCTATAAGAGAATTCAAGTCAACACAGACTACTGTCTACACATGTAATTTGAGAACAAGAAAAACAAAATATAGATCAGGGGTCGGCAAACTTTTCAGACCAACGGCCAAATCGAGAAGCACGGAAATAGCTGAGAGCCACACAAAATGTGGATGATTTTATCCAATCATATAAATGTCAAATATCAAGCGTAAAATTGTCTGTTGTCTGCAATGCCAACAGTCACATCAGGCCCCATAAGCACCCGCCATAAGAGAAGTTCGTTCAGGTGAGTATCGGCAAAGAAGCTTCTTTGGTATCGGTTTGTTAACCGGCAACGCCGCCATGACATCATCACATATGTATGATGTTTTTCATGAGAACAAGTACATCACAACGATTGTGCTGCCAAACCTTGCTGCAAAATACGCTATGATACGTTTCAATTTTATGACATACACTGGGACACTGCCAGTTGGATGCATGTGCTAGTGCCGCTTATCGATTATTTGCTTATACTTATGCATGTATACAGTACTCGCAGGTAATCCGGTCCTGCCCATGAACGAAAGACGCTTATTGCTGTTGATAAATTGTCATAGTGTAAACCTTTGAATCGCCCAAAGAGTGTTGAAAACGCTATTAAAACGGTTACTAATCTTCACATAAAATTATAAATAGATAAAAAATGCCTCCAACAGACAATAAAACAGAACAGTAAAATCATGCACGTGTAATCCTTAAAAGCATTGTCGTTTTAATATGCCAGTATTGTTTTGTTTTGTTTTTGTGTTGTGAGACACAGACTTTGACAGAATATGCTGAATAATTATATTATGTGGCGTCCCCCGCCCAAATTAAATTCCGGCGGTGAATTGCATTACAATACATGTAATAACACAAAATACATATACTTAGCTAGTTCAAATACATGGGGCATCTAAGATCGTGGATATTGCCATCTGGAATCTTTCGATTGACGAATGAAATTATAAAATTCCTTTGCGTGTATACTATACTTGAACAGTTAAATGCTACTATGCTAGGTGTTATAGTTATGCGTAAACAACGCACTGAACGCAGTGAACTGCAAGGTAAAATGAAGAGAGTCTTTTTAGAAGCGGTGCGTTATGATTTTGTGTTAAGAAATCAACTTCCGGTTGCAAATTTGTGAAGTCACTACTCGTTTGGTGAATTCACAGTTTTTCATCAGAATGGAGTGTCTCATTGGTATCAAAGGCAAAGACTTTGTCGCTATTGCTACAGATGCTAAATCTGCTAGGAGTATAGTTCAAATGAAACATGGTAAGTATTTTCACACATTTCTGCTCGCGGAGAGCCTGCAAGTCGATAAACCGGTGGGCGATAATACAGTGTTTTATTTGATCGCCTCCTCGAGTAGGCGCCACTAATTTACTACAATTGCGATTGATGGCTCCTTTTCCAGTTCGTATTGTTCCTAAACATTCTGCAATGTAGCATTGATTTCATCGGGCTGTTACTCAAGTTTGACTGACCTACTGAGGTTCGCACAGCCTGAACCTGAACCTTCAACCTGTCAGCACCATTATGACCATAATGGTCACCATAGCTGCTATCAAAGTATCATTGATTGATAGCTCCCCAACGCCCTAGGGGTTGAAGGGTAGCGGAGTAGTTCCTACCTGCACCACAGATAACATACGCTACAAATTCCGACTTCAGAATTGGTGCAAACTTAAGCCCACAAGTGTGCCTGAAATATCCGTTTGCATAAATGCACTACATTACAGGCACATATCGGATCCATTTAGAGCCATAGCGCGTGCTCGTTGAGAGCCATTGCAATCATTGCACACATAGGAATACACTCAATAGAACCGTTATATAATGAGTTTAAACATTGCACCTCTTACGAACGATTTATCCGAGCGATCGAGGCTACAAATAAGAAAATGCGATTTTTTTTCGAAAGGATGACGCTTCGGCTAATTCGCCATTTTGTGTTTACATCACATGATCCTGTCATGTGACTTCTTCAACAACAATAAGACGTGGTCGCACATGTATGTGTCTCTTTATCAATAATGAAATACGTTCGCAAGCACATTAAATCGTTGTCACCAGAGTTTAATGTTAACTTTAGAGGTAACGATGAGAGAGAAGCCAATTCAGCGCTATGTTATCTGCCTGTCACCGATTGTGAAGTTGATGACGGCAAAAACGTAGGAAAACATCCAGCATGTTCAGCTTCCCCCAGAATCATAACGGTCATAATGTTTACGACATCTATGGTCATAACGTTAGGTGCCCAGGAAACGTGCTATTGTTTACATCTTTTGCGCATGCTCACAACACCGGAAACTCACAACCCAAGCGCTCTCGGCCGGCGATGTTATTATTGCCAACTTTATTGTGTTTTAAGTAACATGAACTCTTGTTACATCATCAGGTATTGGTAACACATAAGTTATACCCATTTCGGCCATCTCGGGTCATTCGATTCGACGATCCCCTCTCAATAATAAACCACAATGTGCGCTATTGTTGCGACAATGCCAAACTGTAACTGATAATCAGATCAGTTACACTTGTGGAATTACTTTGACCATAGCACTTTACCTTTAGTAAATATATTACCTGGTATCTATCAGAGCTCGGCGAATAGTGCTTCAACACGGATATGTGGATAAAGGATATCCATGTTACTAATATCCCACGGATACGGATAGTTTATGCCCAAACACTGGAGCATGCACCTGCAGTGTAATGCCGCAGCGCCTGGCTCACCGCTGTGAACGCTAAAGCCACACTCTGCCTGCAGCACTTAGACAATTGACCTTGAACTAGTGCTGTCATTCTTGCTTGTTGTATAATTCTTTTACCAAAACGTTTGTATAATTCTTTTACCAAAACGTTCAGAATAAGTTTCAAGAGGCATTGCACATGCAGACAGCTCGCTTGGCTGTCGATTTCACAGAGATGAATTCCTTATCAGCATAGGCTGTTTTATAATTTTTAGTATATTTCCTCAACTGCACGAGTCGCAGATTATTAGCCCAAGATGCAAGGACAGTAATGTGCACTTTGTGCTACATTGTACACTTTCAACAAACATGATTTGGAAATGTACAAACTTAATAACTTTATGAGGTGCAAGTCATTTCATGGCAATTGTATAGAAAGTTTGATATAATTCAAATCGATAGATTGCCAAGTACATGTACTAGTCTATATTAGTATCTCTATCTGTACATGTCTGATCAATTTCAAACATGGTTTAAGGTCGAGAAAATGATGAAATTCAGTGCTGTTTGTGGTTTACAATGAAAACTGCAATTGACAAAGCTGTCATGTGTTGAAAAATAAGCACTAAGGAGATAGTCAACAAAGCGTGGTTACGTCACTTTGCATGATGACTGAAGAGATTCAAGGGCATAGAATTTTGTTTATTTAAAACAAATCAGAATTAACGCATTGTTGACATCGTGTAGTCTTGTGATTGACATTGCTCAGCTTCAGTGAGCATCGTTTGTGTGCGGAATGACTGTGTGCTACGCTCACTGTGCGCTCGATACAGACACTTCAATTTTACACTATACGTGTTTTAACTATCCATGCTGAAACACGGATAAAGGATTGCCTGAACACACCCAATATCCGATGGATCACGGATATTGGGTGTGATACAGCCATATTATTGGTTTTAATTAATCTCAGATGTCATATTTCTTGAATACAGGAAATTTTCGTGCCGCATGAAATTTTCGCTGTATTGACTATTGATATTAAAATTAGATGCCCACGAAATATTTCTGAGCGATCTTATACCCTAAGCTTGACCCTGAATGATTGGTGCCACAAATAAAGACCTGGGCTATAAAACCATGAAATTTACAGTCCTCGTAAATTTCCTGTTCTGCAGTACAGTTTTCATGGAAACAGTCTGATATTCAGAAAGGGTGGATTGCATAGCTAGTTCACCATGGTATGCGGAGGATTTCATAACTAGGTCTGTCATGGCTGGATCGTGAATAGGCCAGATTATCTGAGGCCAGATTAATGAGGTCTGACATTATGATATCTTTCAAGTCCCCACCGACAGACTACATCTAACTCTATTAAAGAATGGGCCTCAATTAGCGACTTGAATGACTTGATGGTTAGAACTCCATCTGAAATCTCATAGATCAATAGAATAATATCAAATAGCATTCTTTTGGGTGCTTCACTGGAACACCAAATATCATCATTTCCCTCCTCGTTTTCAGACACAGACAAAGTGTACAAGATGAGTGACAGAGTCGTCATGGCCGTGTCAGGAGAATCTGGAGACACCGTACAGTTTGCAGAATACATTGCTAAGAACATTCAACTCTACAAAATGAGGAATGGTTCGTAGCCTACTTCCATCACTGAACATCATTGCAAATATCTTCTTTCTAGGCTATGAATTGTCACCTCATGCTGCTGCTAACTTCACCCGCAAAAACATGGCTGACTTCCTCAGGAGCCGAGTGAGTTGTGAGGGATGCGCATTAGCAGTTGACCTCTTTGCCTCTCTCCTCAGACCCCTTACATGGTGAATCTCCTAATGGCTGGCTTTGATGAGGAGAAAGGCCCCTCTCTTTTCTTCATGGATTACCTGGCATCGCTTGTTGAGGTGCCCTACGGCATTCATGGTTATGGCTCATATTTGTCACTCGGTATCCTCGATAAATTCTACAGAGAGGGTACGTTAAACTTTGCTTATGTGAAAATATGTTCCATGAGTAAGTTATATTTTTCATTCTCTCAAGATTTGAACAGAGAAGAGGTCCTTGAACTGTTGAGAAAATGTGTTCAAGAGGTGAGTGATATGTTATTCATGTATGCTGTTTAATTATAATTTATCTAAATTCATTGATTACATTCACACTTTCACTTTATTTAATCACTGAGCTGTAGTTATTTGTGAGTTGAGGCAATATTATCCGGATGCTTCCCCCTTAGAGAGATGAGCCAGGAAGTGTAAAATCAACGATAATGCATTCACTCCATGAAGGGAAATACGCAAATAGAAAGAAGCTTCATTCAATCTAAATTTTAGCATTCATTGTTCCTATTTTCAATCAACTTCAGTCAAGAATGAAGAATATGTCTTGTTATATGTCAACTATAATTGTGGTCATGCCTATACATCATTATTACTCGTAACAAATGCTCAATGATTTCATGTGCATTTGTTTATCTTTGTCAGATTGAGAAGCGTTTCATCGTGAATCTGGGAACCTTCAAGATAAAGATTGTCGACAAAGATGGCGTGCACGTGTTGGACGACATCAAGCCAGTGCAGTCATGATTCTCTCTCCTCTCACTCCAGCTGCAAAACGGCTTCTTATTTTGCTCTTTGCATCAATGTGTTTCTTATGTAATAAAAACATGTACATCAATGTAGTTGACCTTTTGAAATGAACATGTGTTTCCTTGGGTGATAGGGTGTTAGGAGCCAGTATTGATTTCCCCTCCTGCCATCTCCAGCGGTGCTTTGTACCTTATTATCTTGGCTCCTATCAAATCCATTGATCTGGCAACGTTTGGTCAAGGAACATTTTTAAAATGTCTTTCTCCATTCAGAAGAGCCTAGTACATGACATTGTAACTAGTAACATAATTCTCATCACTTTCTTTTGTGTCCCAAGTGTTGCTGGTATGGTCATTGCCAGGATATTCATGCTTGCATAGACTGAACATCTTGAGTAATTGTGCCACTTCCCTCTCGCTTCAATGTTTGTTTGGGCCGGCAACCCTTGTGGAGCAGGAGTTTAAAAGAGAACCAGGGTGTTCGTTGTGATGCGGACCAATGAAATTTGAATTAGACCTGCAATAAATTTAATCAGCAGATTTTCGATGAAAAAACCATGCAGACCGGTCTTGTTTGTGCATCGTACTGGCCTTGCTGCCTTCGGCTGCCAATGTGGAGCCCTCCCCCTCACTTGTTATTTGGCTGACATTGAAAAACGACATACACCTCCATTGTGCATGGATAGCAAGCAATTCGCATTTTAGAGACGTCATACTTAGACTTAGTTCTTCAAGATGTAACCGACGATCATCCTGAATCTTAGCTGAAACCGAATCGCATTCGAGCATTCAGGTGCTCGGATACAGGAGAATTCAACTGAGACTCAATTAGCGTCATTAAACAGTGCCACCCTTCCTCCTTTTTGAAGTCTGCAAAGCAATTAACTGAATGGTTAACTGGGCTGAGCGCAATTTTTCAATTTATTGATTAATTAAACATTTGGCCAGGCGTTCGGAAAGACCAGCCGCAGTGCACCACGAGCTCAATTCTTTCTTGAACTTCTCACAGCCAGAGTGAGGATTAAAATGATTAAGCATTGAGCAGATTCCGAAGCAGCTTAAGGATCCAAAAGACAGTCCGTTATGATTCTTAACACTCCCCGTGCGCATTTTATAGAAAAGTTAGAAAACCGCCTCGAGCTATGCTCCCGACTTCAGACAAGAGCTGCTTCAATTCCCAGCTGATCAGCATGTTACAGTACTCAAGCCAAGGTCAATAAGCTGCCACCCCTTGTAAGAAACTTTTCTGCCGCAGTCGACTCGCCCAGTGCCTCGCTGTTTCTGATCTTAGCTTCATCTCATCAGATGCGCTTGAGAGATGGCGGCGCCGAGTAGAGTGGCCGTTTCGGCATGTCTTTTAATAATAATAGCGCTTTCATTCGATCTAGCTTCCACCCAAGTATTGACGCCACCGTACTTCAATTTGGCTGTATCACGGAATATCGAAGCGACTTCGACGTGCGGCGAAGGCGTCACAGAGCGAGAACTCTTCTGTAAATTGACCGGAGCCAATCCAGGCAAATCGACCAACCAGAACGCGTTGACGGGGGACTTCGAGGTAATCCAGGGCCAACTGTGTGACTACTGTGATGCGAATGAGGCGGCCAAGGTGCATCCTGCCGAGTATGCCATCGACGGCACGGAGAGGTGGTGGCAGAGCCCACCGCTCTCCAGAGGACTCCACTTCAACGAGGTCAACCTGACCGTCAACCTCGGACAGGTAATTTATTAATCAAGCAGATGACCAATCAAGCATGCACTCCATCAATTCTATCAATGTTTATATGGGTGTGTAAAACTATATACTAGTAGATGCACCAAGCAGCCAATCAACTAACTTGAAGACTATAATTATTTGTAATGTACATGATGCATCAAATCATCATGATCATATAAGATGAATTGCATGCTTGCATAGGCCTGCATGCAGTATATATCATAATATGGTTGCATAGGCCGAGTCTATCACCCTACTCAATGCATGAATGTGGTCTATGTGCTAGTATAAATCATTCATCAGGGAGTGCACAATAATTATTATATGAGCATATAGAACATGTGTGTTTAATTATTATGCTGTCAATACATGGCATGTTGTAATTTGTATAATTATATGCATACCGGTATTCTAAATTTAGTCTACCATATATTTCATTTCATTTCATTTATTACATTTAAAACGCATTTTCAGCAATATCAAAGAACATTCAAATGCGCTGTACAAACAGAGGTAAAAAGGAAAATCATTAAATACTAGAAAATGCAAAAAATAAATATATCGCCGTGTTTTTCTAACAGATCGCGCGAAAATCTGATAATTTCATTATAAAGATAAATTTACGAAAATTTAATGAAATTCGACGGGTTTACTGTTTTACAGTGTTTTTCATGTTTCTTAAGCATTACCCTGCTACTCAACTCCCTGGGTGGAATACGTGTACAATATTTAGATGAATAATGTTCTGTATATAGGCATCTCGTTTTTGGCATGGATATTATGTATGCAACAAGGAACTGACGAATCTGGCTGACGTATGCTCCATGCTTCTTTGATGATATTATTTTCAACTGTGTCTTATTAATATCAGGTTTAAAAGTTAGATAATAGCTCCCTGCATGGGTGCGCATGCGCTGCGAGTACAATTTCCTCTAGTCGTGACTATTTCTCAGTCAGTTTGCTTCTTCGTCTTCGTTTCTTCTTTTTCGTTTCTTCGTTTCTTCGTCTGTGTCTTGGTGACAGCTTTGTGATCGCTCATAATTATTGTCTTCTAAAACATGCCATCATAAGTTTGTCTCCGTCTCCGTGGCAACACTACACGTGACTACAGAGATGCACTTCGATATGCATGGCGTGTTGGTTTGGATTCATCAGCGGAATCTTTTCATTCTGAATTTCTGATGACAGAGCTATCTTACTGCAATATTGGATATAAATGCAGCTTCATGTCGCTTCAATTAATCTTACTGATTTACCATGGTACAATGTATCGTATTCGTCTTAGCTACTAATGCATTGCAGTTCGGATTATAAACGCTATTTTTTTTTTTATCAGGAAAATATAATAATTCTCAAAATAACGTTTACTTGTCTCAAATACAGAACATTGGGCGCTTGGGACAATATAGCTGATTACCTTTTATCAGCGGATTTAATGGACGCGGGCACTTATCAAACCTTATCTGATCAAACACAGTGTTAAAACTTAATACTAGTAGGGATTATCGTGATAAGAATTTAAAGAAACATGCCGCGGAATTCTTGCGATTCGGCAATGCTGATTATGCACGTATGAAGTACAGTAGTACTGTATCTCACGGGTATAATTATGTAATATTATACTAATATATATATACTGCGTACCTGTGTCGGGGACCGCCCACCCGGTGGGGCGGATTCCCACTTCAACCTAAGTTCACGGCAATAACCCTTCCATCAGCGATCCAGGCAGTTCTTACATATGTTAATTTGTCATGTACAACGCCTTCTCGTATGTAGGCTATGGTTAATGTTAGCAATTTTAGCTTATAGGCTGTTTTACTACGAAGTATACGGGTAGTGTGTAAATATTACAGCGTTATCGTGGTGCAAGTAAAACTCCTCATTCCATATCTTTAGTTCCCTGAGTGCTTGTATATTGCACGCTGGTAATCGCTGTATAAAATGCAAGATAAATACACCAATTAACGAATGTGCAATTAGTGTCCGAGTACTCGGTATGTGGAGTGTATTCAGTTATTCGACCATGCTAAATATCTGAACACGGATATTCATCTTACGTATAATAGTATACAGATATACCTTGATTAGAATTTTGAAGCACTTGCTTTATGTTTAGACATTTCATCCAATAAACCCATTTGCAGACCTTCCACGTGGCCTATGTCTTCATCAAGATGGGAAATTCCCCGCGTCCCGGGGTCTTCGTTCTGGAACGTTCCACAGACGACGGAGCAACGTGGAAGCCATGGCAATACTTTGCGGACACCAAGAGCGACTGCAACTCCTTCTTCGGATTAGACAACTATGAAGACCGCATCACATCCGATGATAGCGTCATCTGCACAACCGAGTACTCGAAAGTAGTTCCCCTTGAAGGTGGAGAGGTACTGTAACAGTATCATATGAATTCATATAATTATGATCTGAAATCGACAGATCGTCGTCTCCCTCGTAAACAACCGACCGAGCGCCAACAACTTTTCTTACTCACAAACCCTGCAAGACTGGACCAAGGCCACCAACTTACGTCTCCGTCTACTGCGCACGAAGACTCTGCTCGGTCATCTGATGGCCGTCGCAAGGCAGGACCCGACCATCACCAGAAGGGTCAGTAATTATGTAATCACTTGCAGGTTATCATTTCGTGTTAAGGGTGAAAGTTTTCAACGCAGCAGTGGAATTTGTAAGCTTCTTTTTTCTTTTAACATGTCTGGCTCCTGCTCAGAATTTAACGCGAGGAATTTCCCTAACTGTGTTTTTATGATCTTGTGCAGTGGCTTTTGTTGGGAATTGCAGCTCTTGAGTTTAATCATTGATGACATTTCTGTATGTTTTCGGCTGTACATACATGCTGAAATGTTGAGATGTCGGAATCTTCCTTTATCGACCTGAGAGCTGTGTTATAACAGTTACATTAACCTGGAATAACCTTGAGGCCTGTTGATGTATTTTTTTTTTCTATGTGAAATGACTTTTGCGAGGTAATTCCACATGCTCGTGTTTAACTAATTTCGTCGAAAATCTTTCTCCTCGTGGTCAGATGTTTGGGTGCCTTGGAGATGTCCACGGTTCAAAGTTCATTTAGTGTTTATTTGAGCGGTAGTTTGCGGCGATTTACCTGTAATTTGAACTCTTTCGCCGCAGGTGGTGAGCAGGTATGGGGAGGGGAGGAGGGCGTATATTCTCTGATGCGTTTAAATTATCCGCGGCTCGCTACAAATCGCACAATAGACGTGTTAACTATTGATTAAATTTCTGCAGTTGTACATATATTAAAAGTAGGCTCATAGAAATCAGAATTGTTGATATAATATATATAATGCATTCATTTTTCTAACTAAACCACAACCCCTCTATTATAAGCCTAAACTACTCTCCATTGATAGATTAGGCTATCATAGTATAGATAGCTCGCAACGCCTATACATGTAGGCCTACTTGTAATTACCACCTACATACAGTTCATGTACCGTATTTGCCTTGTCTTCTTGTAAAACCACATCGACCTCCACTTGAGCAGCTAGTTCTCGCATGCGTGGCACGGTCAAACGCCTTGAAGAGTGAAGACGCCTTGAGGTTATATTCAAGAGGTTCGAGTGCGTTGAAGAATGCAGACTTCCTCTGCTCGCATCCACCAACGGAACCATGTTGGGTTCAGTGATTGAAAACAGACATTGGACTCGGAAAGCAGATGGCTTTTTGCTTGGATTTACAACTCTGTAGGCGTTATGCCTGGCAGGGAGCGAAAGGAACTTTTACAAGTGTCTGATAGGGAAGAATGCGCATGTCTCGGCGGCTTCCCTGGGAGATTTTTACTCCCCTTTCTTCAGGGGAGGTCCCTGTTATATTCGGATGAAGTGCGAGATTAATGATTGGGTAATACCATTACAGAAGTATGGGGGTGTCAGGTTGATGCGTTATGAAATTATAAATCCGTTATGATGTATATTGTACTTTGAATTCCTTTTACATGAAATTGATATTCCTCTTTTTGTTTACACAGTACTACTACAGTATTAAGGACATTTCTATTGGTGGCCGCTGTGTCTGCAATGGTCACGCTAGTGTGTGTGACAAAACCGACCCGTTTGACCAATACAAGTTGCTGTGTCGCTGTCAGCACAACACATGTGGAGACCAGTGCCAGAGCTGCTGTCCAGGATTTGTTCAGAAACCATGGCAACCAGCTACTTTGAGTGACAGAAACGAGTGTGAACGTAGGTTCTGATCTCAAATTCAAATGCTCAGGGATGAACTCTATTCCTTCACCCAGCTTGCCAGTGCTACGGCCACACGGATGAGTGCATTTATGATGAGGGCGTTGCAGCCAACTTCACCAGCATTGACATCCATGGGAATTACGAGGGAGGTGGAGTTTGCCAGAATTGTCGGGATAACACAATGGGCGTCAATTGTGAAAAATGCCGCCCGGGGTATTTCCACCCTTATGGTGTTCTGCTCAATGCAACCGATGCCTGTCAGGGTGAGTGTCCTCCCCCTGTGTGGCGCATGGTTTACTCATTGATACGTTTCCACAGAATGTGAATGCGATCCGTTCTTCTCAACTGGTGAGTGCGATGGAGGCTCGGGAGAATGTTACTGTAAGCCAGAGTTTACTGGGCGAAGCTGTGAAGAGTAAGTAGAGTTAGAAGAATTTATTTCCTTATAGGATGTGAATATTTCAGGTGTGCTATTGGTTTCTTTGACTGGCCTCGTTGTCGGCCGTGTGAATGTAACGTGAATGGTACACAGAATCAGGTCTGTCAGGTTGGAGGAGGAGAGTGCCCGTGCAAACCCAACTATGAGGGCACCAACTGTGACCAGTGTGCGTACGGATACTATGGCTTTCCCGATTGCAAGCGCTGTGACTGCGATTCTGTTGGATCTCTGAGCGGCTACTGTGAACCGACCACTGGTCAGTGCACATGTCGCACCAACTATGGAGACAGGGATTGTGGCGCTTGTGGGCGTGGACATTACAACTACCCATCCTGCGATTGTGAGTCTCTGATATGTTAACATCGGAGTGTTTATTCTGTACGATGTGCACTTGCAGTGTGTACTTGTGATCCCATTGGGTCCACTGAAGAGATCTGCGACATGGATAACGGTTACTGTTTGTGTAAAGACGGCTTTGGTGGTCCTCAGTGCTCAACTTGTGCTGCTGGCTTCTACAACCATCCTCATTGCCAAGGTTCAGTTTTGTGTGTTCAAGATTTGCATAATTAATAAGCTGTTTATTTGCAGAGTGCGGTTGCGCTGAGCCTGGATCCCAGTCCAGCAGTTGTGATGAATCGGGACAGTGCGTCTGTAATTATAACTATGCTGGCAAGCTTTGTGAAAGCTGTGCTCCTGGTTACTACAAGTACCCTGAATGTTTAGGTTCGTCCACCGCCCTAATGTGTTGATATAATTTATGTTAATTGTGTTTGAACACAGCTTGTAATTGCGACCCGTATGGTGCTTATGGATCATCATGTGACCAAGAATTCGGACAATGCGACTGTCGACCCACTTTCGAAGGCTTGATGTGTGAAAAATGCAAAGCAAACTTCTACAACTATCCCATTTGTGAAGGTCCCTTTTGCGCCTCTTTTGAAACATGTCGTAAATTGCCCTTTTACAGAATGCAACTGTAACCCAGCTGGAGCCAAACAGGTTCCTGGTTATCCGTTGGGTGGCTGTGGTGCCAGTGATGACGGACGCCTTTGTGAGTGCAAGGATCGCGTTTCCGGTCGTATCTGCGACACCTGCCTCGCTGGATACTGGAACCTCAACCCAAACAATCCATTCGGCTGTGAAGGTAGACCTCATATCATGATTAACCTTTTCGTCATCATTTTCTCATAGATTGTGCCTGCTACACCCCTGGAACTGTGGGTACCAGTCACGTGTGCGATGTTAATCAGGGTCAGTGCTTCTGTAAACCATATGTTAGTGGAAGATCCTGTGACACTTGTGTGGATGGCACATACAACCTGATGGAATACTCTCCGTTCGGATGCATTGGTAAACGCTGACGATGATTCAATTGTCAAGTTCACTCCTTTGTTCCAGATTGCAAGTGTGATCCTGGTGGATCCGTTGATACCAATTGCGATAAGGATTCCGGTCAGTGCACATGTCGTCCCCGTGTCAATGGTCGCACTTGCAGCAGGTGAGATCAAATGTGATGAATCGCGCAGTTACGCATCCTAATCACCACAGCCCCCTGAACATGCATTTCTTCCCTAACCTCTACCACTTGATGTATGAGTTTGAGGATGGGCGCACTAAGGAGGGCGGTCGCGTTCGTTATGGATTTGATAACAACGTCTTCTATGGTTTCTCATGGAGAGGATACGCCATCTTTTCCCGCCTTCAGGTTTGTCTCTTAAAGCCTTCCCCCAATGACCTGTAATCATTATTCATTCTTCCTTACAGCATGAGGTTCTGGTGGATGTGGATATCTCCAAACCGAGCCTCTACCGCCTCATTTTCCGCTATGTCAACCCCACGGATTACCGCATTATGGCTGATGTTTCTCTGATCCCTGGTGCTGCCACTGATGTTCAGCAGGACAGTCAGGTTGTGTTTGAGCCGAGCATGGATCCTCAATTTGTAACTGTCTCCGGTGGCGGTCTGGTCTCCGATTTTGTGCTCAATCCTGGACGTTGGTCTATCTCACTAAACACTGCTGAGGAACTGTATGTGGTATGTGTATTGCCCTTGTTTGTCCTCCAAATCTCACCATCTCTTGCAATTGCCTAGGATTATGTCGTGCTTTTGCCTCAAGATTATTATGAGGCAAGTATTCTTCAAGATGTTGTGAACAACCCTTGCCAAGTTCCAGTCAGTGATGAGCTGTGAGTGATAATCATCTCTCTTGAACACGCACCGTTTAACTTTGCTTCCAGCTGCAAACATTTCATTTATGTTGATCTCTCCGTTCATGCCTCCTCTCCCGGGGAGCAAGGATACATTCGCATCGGCAGTGAGCGTAACCGCACCCAGCTCTTTGACGATGATGTCATCAATGAACAATTGGGAAATGTGAAAATGGCGCACATTGATGCAAACCAGGTACATCATGAGACTTCCTGTCATGATGATCTTTGACCTTGTTTATATCAGCCTTCAATGATGCTGAATCTGCCAGTCGATAACCCTGGTCAGTACGTCCTGGTCATAGTCTACCACAGCGGTCAGGTCTCTCAGATTGATATGCTGGACATTGAAGTAGCCTCTCACGGAGGCCGAGAGAATGGACAACTCAAACTGCCTGGTTGTCCGTACAGGTATTGTAGCGCTGTCTCAAATCATCTCCCTCTCTCATTCCCTCATTCTCAGCGCTTTATGTCGTCAAGTTGTTACTGACCAAGAAGGAATGTTGTCAGTGTTCAACATTGATGGACCGTACGCCAGTTTGACCTTCACTGCCAAGAATGATGCCAACATGGCCATTGTAGGCTTTTTACTTTCCTTAATCTCAGTTTTAAAAACATTTTTTTCCGCTAGGAATCTGTGATCGCCATTCCATATGATGAGTGGAACCTTGGCCTAATCCAACCGCAGTTGAAGTGCCTACGTCAGAACCAAGAATGTCTGCCCTCCTCCTTCTACAACCCCACAGGATCCATTCAAGTGGAGGCTGAATCTGGACCAAATGAGGATCTCATCTCCTCGGACGTTCCCCCGACCATTGATGCTTCTGTGAAAGTCATCAAAATGGACCCTGAGCTGGTGAGTTGGACCCAAAGCACTTGAAACCAAATGACATTTTGTTTTATCAGCCTGCTGTCACCTTGCGTGCCACTGTCAGCAACCCTGGACGCTACGTCATTGTTGCTCATTACTATCAACCGTACAGCAATGCGTTTGATGTTAATGTGGAGATCCTGGTGGATGGTGTTGTGAGGGAGGGAACGCTACGCGTGGAGTATTGCCCTAATGATTCAGGATGCCGCGCTGTCCTCAAATTTGACGACACTCCTGATACGCAAGTTATTGAAATTAACAACTTGGAATTCATTCTCGCCATGAACAACACTCACTTAAATCCACTGTGGCTGGTTTGTATGCTTAAATATGCATTACGCAATGAGGTTAAACTTCATTTTGTAGGATTACATTATTCTTGTGTCGGCTGATTCATTCAGTTCAAAAATGCTTGATGTTCAAGGAGTTGATAAATCCGGTGAATTTATCGCTAAATGCGGTTATGATGACTTTTACATTGAGTGAGTATCTCTGAAGCTCATTTCTATATATTTTTAATTTCTGTTCTCTCCTTCAAAAGTCATTCAACTTCCGGTTTCTGTCGAGATGCCGTGTATTCCCTGACCACGTTTTACAACAATGGAGCTTTGCAGTGCAACTGTAACCCTGATGGCTCTGTAAGCTTCAGCTGCGAGGAATTTGGAGGCCAGTGTCGCTGCAGACCAAACATAATCGGTCGTACTTGCTCAGAATGCCAAACCGGATATTTCGGTTTCCCTGATTGCAGACGTATGTATCAGAATAAAAACATCTTTCATCTCAAATTGACGCTTATACCCAACAGCTTGCAACTGCCCGAGTGGTTTGTGTGACCCTCAGAGTGGTCAATGTGTGTGTCCACCCAGAGTGACCGGTGAGAACTGTGACAGCTGTCTTCCCCGAACCTTCGGCTATGATCCGTTCATTGGGTGTGAGGAGTGTGGCTGCAGTCCGTTTGGTGTGCAACAGGGCATCATGGACTGCAATGTTGATGATGGCCAGTGCTCGTGAGTCTCCCGTTTGTCAATATCATCTTTCACTGCACTGTCCATCTCTCAGGTGTAAACCCAATGTCGCTGGACGTCGTTGTGACCAATGTGAAGCTGGTCATTATAGTTACCCTGGATGCTACCCTTGCAGTTGTGACCCTAGTGGTTCCCTGCCGATGATTTGTGACCAAGATACCTCAGAGTGTTTGTGTCGTGTAAGGCCTTGAGCGCTATTAGAACAGCGTCTTGTACTCATGTTTAATTTCAGGAAAATGTCGAAGGTTCGCAGTGCGACCAATGCAAAGCCAGCACTTTCTACCTGGAGGAACGCAACCCTGAAGGCTGCACTAAGTGCTTCTGCTTCAACTTGGCTGATCGTTGTGAAAGTTCCACTCTCCGCTTGGATCAGGTACGAATTCAGCTGTGTGTAACTGTCACTGTTATGTAATGTGGCGCACAGATCACTGAGATGCAAGGATGGGGAATCACCAACCTGGCCTCTCCCGATCCGTTTCTCATTGATACCACCATTGAAGCGCGCATCAATAATCCTGAGGATGATATTCTTAACCAGAATATTCCAATTTATTGGATCGCTCCATCCTCTTATCTGGGGAACAAGGTCTGTTACTTCTCTCTCTCATCCTCCACACAATTCAATCTACCTCTTAGATCACTTCATACGGAGCCAAACTTGCTTACACCGTCACTTTCCGATTGCCTCGTGATGGTGACTACAAAAGTTTAATCAACCCGGATGTCCGAATTGAGGTATGCTGCACTTGTAGACATCTTTTGCTTAATCATATGAATACTCCTAAATAGGGCAACAACTTCACCTTAGCCTGGATTTCTCCTGAGCAACCAATTGAAGGAATTCCTATGTCGGTTAAACTTGATATGCTTGAGGTTTGTAACCCTTTTATATTGGTCGCCGTTGCTTATCCGTGTCTTACCTTTCAGACATCATTTGTGCACGAGCGAACTGGGGCTGCCGTCACCCGTCAGCAGTTCATGATGGTCCTGC
Source organism: Capitella teleta (assembly GCA_000328365.1). Taxonomy (NCBI): domain Eukaryota; kingdom Metazoa; phylum Annelida; class Polychaeta; family Capitellidae; genus Capitella; species Capitella teleta. The sequence goes on from KB309774.1 coordinate 89,306, forward strand.
AGAACATTGACGCCCTCCAGATCCGCGGCTCCTTCTACACTCAGGTCATTCAAGTGCAGTTGGCTGATGTCAGTCTTGACTTTGGATCGCCAGACGGCCGTGGAGAGGTCGCGCACAATGTTGAACAGTGCGCGTGTCCTCCCAACTATCAGGGAACATCTTGTGAGGAATGTGTTGAAGGGTATTACCGGTCAAGAACTGGACCCTACCTTGGGGTGTGTGTGCCATGCCAATGTAACAACAAAGCGGACAAATGTGATCCAGAAACTGGGGAATGTATCGTGAGTGTTCACTTGATTACTTATAATCATATGATAAGTTTTTGCTTTTTTTATTTCATTAGAATTGCAGAGATAATTACTCTGGACCTGAGTGCTTGACCTGTATGAAAGGACATTACGAAGACCCGTACACCCGCTCTTGCCAAATGTGCTCCTGCCCTCTGCCTGTCGCCTCCAACAAGTAAGCTTTGTCACTCAACTGATTATGGTTCACATGTTTGTTTTATAGTTTTGCCAGCACTTGTCAAGTTGCAGGCGATGGTTCCATGGTGCAGTGTCTCTGCGAAGAGGGATACTCTGGTCGCCAGTGTGAACTGTACGTGCTTAATTAACAACTCACAATCTATATACATGATGAAAATTTCAGCTGCGATATTGGTTACTATGGAAACCCGGCTGAGTTAGGTGGCCGCTGTCAGCCATGCAGCTGCAATGACAACATTGATCTGCGTGATCCGTTCAGCTGTGATGTGGTGACTGGAGAGTGCCTGCGCTGCATCAACAACTCAACTGGCACCAGATGTGAGCTGTGCACTGATTGGTTCTTTGGAGATGCTGTGTACGCCAAGGACTGTCAGAGTAAGTCAACATCTAACCTCATCTTTCAAAATCGTGTATCTTTCATATCTTAGCTTGTGATTGCGATCATACCGGGGCTGATGGTTGTGACAAGTCCAATGGCGTTTGCCTGTGTAAACCGAATGTTGTTGGTGCTAGGTGTGACCAGTGTGCTGTGAGTGCCTCAACAATTCTGCTTATCAGTCATTCACTTCTGTGTATTTCAGCCTCAAACATTTGGCTTTGAGTCTGCCGTTGGCTGTGAGAGATGCGACTGTGGAATTGGTGCTCATCATGGAGACTGTGACTTGTACACTGGTCAGTGTGATTGTCGTCCTGGGGTGATTGGACGGAAGTGTGACCAATGCGAACCCGGTCACTGGAACTATGGTTCCAACGGCTGTGCAAGTAAGTCATTGAAGGTTTGTTTGGTTTGGTTTAACTTTGTCTTTCACAGCCTGCAATTGTGAGTTTGAAGGAGCAACAACATGCAACGTGGACACTGGCAAATGTCAGTGCCTGCCTGGAGTCACAGGTGACAAGTGCGATCAATGCTTGGATCGGTGGGCTCTTATTCCAGAACAAGGCTGCATTGGTAAAATAGCTAACTTCACAATTTTGATGTGCTCTATGAGGAATGTTTCACAGAGTGCGACAATTGCATTCACTTGTTGCTGGACGACATGGAGTTCATTGACATCAACGTGACATCAATGATTGACGAATTGGAAAGTGTGTCTGTCGGGCAAGGAGCCATTCGAAGGCTGGAGGAGTTTAACAGCACCGTGGATCAACTGAGAGTGAGATGAAATTGACCTTTCCTTCCTTTCTCTGACCCTTTGGTCATCAGCCGTACGTTGATGAGATGATTCGAGACCCAACTGATCCATCCATTTTGGATCCTCTGAAGGACCAACTCATGATAACCACTCGTAGAGCCAACGACGTGCGCAACAAAGCTGACCGAATGGTGCGTCAAGCTCAGCTGGGCGAAGATGACGCCATTACTCTGAAATTGATGGCCAACGAACTGAATCCCATGGCAGATGAATCTAACGTTATTGCAGAGGGTGAGAACCAAGTTGTTTCTACGCCATATGAGTTGCATGTCCATGTCGTTTCAGATGCGGTTGCTTTTGCAAAGGAAGTTCTGCAAGAGATTCTTTCTAACATTGATGATAAAAATGTCGGTGAACTTCTCCGACAAGCAGAGTTAATTCTGAATGGATTGAATGCCAGGAATTTCTATAATGCCCAAGTGAAAAGTGAGGAGGAATTGGAAAAAGCCATGCAGGGTATTTAGGATCTGTACGTTGAAGTTTAGACATTGAATATTGTTTGTTTAGTTTTGAAGGAGGCAGAGGCTCTGCAACAAAGGGCATATGAGCAGACCAACCACACAGAGTCCCTGAGCGTTGACTTGAGCGTCGTTCTTGATAAACTCAATGACCTGATGAACAGCTCTCGCCATTCGTTGGATAATGCCCACGCTGGTGCTGATCTTGTGGAAAACAGCAGAGAACTCCTCAATGAGATCAAATCTCTGATTGCGCTGATTTCAAACGCTGGTGAAAAAACCCAGATGTGCTTCTCTGAGTCGCAATCCTTGTTGAACAATAGTTTTCAGTTCTTGCAAGATGCTGAGCTTGCGTTCCAGGTAAGCTCAAGAGTAAAGCTCTTGATGTCACAATTCAACGGCGGTTGTGTTACAGGAGATGGAACAAGAGTCATCTCAGCTTGACCAGGTGATGGTTGATTTGAAGACTCACGCAGATAACCTGTCAGATGAGAACTACGACCTTGAGCCTCTGGTTGACAAAGCTACGGCTCACGCCCACAAGCTACGCGAACAGGCTGAGCTTCTCGAGAGGTATGCGTGTTGATGTAGCTCCTCGGTGCATCATGTTGTTTTTTTCAGTATGATCGCTGACACGAAGATGTCGGCTGAAGGAGCGTTAAACGCGTCTCAAGCATACCAAGCAATTGTGGACGCAATAAACAAAGCACTGAATGCCTCTCAAGAAGCAATCACCGCAGCAGAGGAGGCTATGTCCCTGGTCGGTGGTCTGCTCTGGTCACTGCTCCCTTCACATTGAATTTTCCTTTACAGTCCAATGGCTTAGCTGATAAGGCCCAATCCTCTCAAAAGCTCAGTGAGACGTTCTTGCAGGATGCCACAGATACGGCAAACAAAGTTGATCAAGGTACCATTGAGTATGAGCTTGATTTCCATTCACTTGAATTTATGTTACAGAGTTGCAACCAAGACTAGATAATGCGACTGCTAAGACCGACCGTGTGGCTAATCTCAACCAGCAGGCTTCCAAGGGCATGCAGGACATCCTCATCGATCTTGATTCTCTTCCTGAAGGTTTGAACTTTATTGTAGTTTGTCATAATGTTTATGAATATTCGTTACTAAGGCGGGTATAGTCAGAGAGCTCAGGAGGCGGTCGACAAGGCGATTGCTGCTCAAACCAGAGCAGTGGCTGCTCGTGATCGTGTTCAGGATATTACTGAACAGCTGCCTGGAGATAAGATGCGCGTTGAACAGATTCCCAGAATGATCGAAGAAGCGAATATGAATGTGCGCAATTCACAGGGTTCTGGTGAGTGGTGTTGTCTTTAGTTGACCACTGAAACTGGTTGTGTTTAGTTGACAGCGTCATTGCTCTGTTGCCGCAAGCCACAACACTCCTGGACAGTCTCAGCGTCCAGGCAGAGAAAGTCAATTTGGTTGGTCAACAGCTTATTGGGAATATCAGTGCTCTCAGAGACCAAATCCAATTGGCTCGCGATCAATCCAACTTGGTATGTTCTGAATCTGATTGCCAGTATGTTAATGAGAAATTTTGATTGCAGATTGAGGTTGGCATGACATTCAGTAAGGAGAGCTCCTTGCAAGTACGCAACCCTGTGAACCTGCAGCAGGCCGCCTCCTACAGCAAGCTCTCAATGTACATCAAGACGCAGGTCCCCTCAGGGCTGTTGGCTTACATTGGTCCTGATGGCTACAGCAGCCAACAAAATGTAAAAATGCTCTGTGAGGAAAATAGAATTTCATTTGTTTTTGTGTTTTCAGGATGATTACATGAAGCTTGAGGTTACCAACGGCCTTGTTGTCTTCCGCTATGACCTAGGTGATGGCCCAGGGGTCATCACTAATCCAAAGAACGTCAGTGATGGCAAGTGGCATCAGGTTATTGCAGAGAGGTACGTGTGCAGTCAAGGGCGTCTCTCTGATTAACGATTGCTTCTTATTCCTAGAACTGGCAAAACTGCTTTTGTGACAGTGCGAACGGCTGATGAGGATGACGTGACGCAGGAAGGAGAATCACCCGGAACATTCTCTGTTCTTGATTTGGACGCCAACACTGTTAAGTTCTATGTGGGTGGAGTGCCTGACTCAGCTGGGGTAAGTGCTGCATTCTTCTGTCGTTCAATGCTTTCACATCTCATTATGATAGCTTGGAGGTCTACTAGAACACCAGCATTTCATCGGTGCCATTGAGAGTGTGGACTTTGGTGGAGTACCAATCGGTCTTTGGAACTTTGCCCACGGAGCCAATAATAACGGCTGTGTTGCCCGGGATGAGTTGACCGGAGTGACAGCTAAAGGCTTTCGTTTCGATGGTTCTGGCTACGTCATCCTGGAGAAACATCGTTTCATTCCCGGCCGGTCGTCTCTTGTGCGAATGCGCTTCAAAACCTTCAATCCGAACGGATTGCTTTTCCTCATGGGCAACCATACCGACTACTACAGCATTGAACTACGCAATGGCAAAGTGCTGTTCCAGTTTGACCTGGGGTCAGGGCCCGCATTTCTGGAGTCAAGCAGCAACCGAAGCTTCAACGATGGCCAGTGGCATCAACTGTTGGTCAACCGCCAATACAAGGATGGTTTACTCAAAGTGGATGAAATTGTCGAAGCAAATGGACGATCATCAGGTCAGATGAAGGAGCTGTCCACCCAAGATCTGATGTACTTGGGAGGCTACAAAGGCACTCACGGCTACCCGTGAGTATGAGGATGCAATATATTGCACGTACTCAAATCTTTCTTTCTAAAGGGATGTCACACAGCAAGGATTTGAGGGATGTATCACGGAAGTTCAGCTGGGATCAGCAACCAGAGATATCAACAACGATAACGTGGAGGCCAGGGGCGTGCTTCCTGGCTGCCCTGAGGTACTCATGAGTAACGCGTTCACCACCGATGCTAAGCTCTCTCCTTCCTCAGATGGCCAGGGTCATCTCGTTTGACCCCAGTGTCGCCAACTCTTACTTGGCCCTTGAGTCTATCAACATTGACCAGAACTTCCAGATGACCATGAAAATCAAAACGGAGACTCGCGATGGTCTACTCTTCTATACAGCTGATGAAACGCCAGATCAGGTAAGGGCTCAACAACGTCATAATTTATTCTCATAATAATGAAAAATTTTTCAATTTATTAAACATGACGGTGTATGCACGCTCCATTGCACTGTATAACATAAAACACATTCTGGTTAAAGATGAGGTGATAAAATATAATTGGTCAGGGATTGAATTCCACAATATCACTTACAAAACTAGAAAGAACATTGTACGATTTTCCTGTTCACATCAGTTCAGAAGGTTCAGTTTAATAGTCCACTTCAAGATAAGCGGAGAGTTCTGCTTGGGGTGTACTGGCGGCAAAGTTCACTTAAGTAATATGGGGCGTTATGTGTGAGCAGCAACTCATTAAAAGTCTCTTTTTTTTTTTTTCTCGTAGCTCAACTCATTCTCTGTGTCTCTCGTGGAAGGCAAGATTGTTGTGATTGCTGTCTCTGAGGGAAAGAGAACTGTTCTGGAGACGCACACCAGCACGTACGATGATGGTGCCTGGCATTACATCACAGTCACTAAAGTCAGCCGAGAGTGAGTTTCCAATCATCTATTCTAGAATGTTGAAAATATGTTTTTCAAGATATATTTATTCAAAACTCAAGTGTTGTCCTCTTTCTAAGTAATTTTGTCTCCACAGAATCCAAGTCGACGTTGATGACTTTGAGATGGTGAAAACACGCATGGAGGGCAAACGCAGGATCAAGACCACGATCCCCCTCTACTTGGGAGGCGTCCCTAACGCTCAAGGTCTGGTTGTGGAGAACGTTGGCTCTCAGGAACACTTCAAGGGTTGCATTGGCGATGTGACTATCAACGGACGGTGGGATTAATAATTATCATAAATATTCAGCCATAAATCTTATCAACTCTTTAATGAATTGAGTTATTATTTATTGGCTCTTCTGTTAAGACTATTAGTAATTAATACTGAGCCCTTTGACCATTGATCTTCCATTGCAGCTTTGTCAACTTTGCCCTCATTGACCCCGCCAGTGTAGTCGGGGGCGCCATGAAGCGGTGTCCCATTGTGGACCCGACTCCCGCGCCAACTCTTGCCCCAACAATGCACCCAGATATTCCTGTGTTCACTCTTGACCCAGGTAGGCTGGCCCGTCCCTCTCCCCCCTCTTCCCACACTCGCTACTTGTACAAAGCTTCTGGCGTGGTGGGTCTTAGCTTTTTCAGCGCTGCACTCTTGTGCTAATCATTATTAGCTCTTATCCCTTGATTCGTTTCTTTTTCATAGCTTCCTAAACTTTGCTCAAATGTCAGCTGATAACATGGCCGGGGTGGAGGTGAACGGCTGCCCCATCGTGGCCCCAGAGGTCACGACCCATGCATACACTCTGCCCCCTCCACAGCTTGTTGACTCGTCATCACCCCCAGGTATCCAAGGTCTTGAAGACGCTTGCTATTTGAATCTCTGCTCCCTCTGATTCAAACTCTTGTGTGCTGCATGATTTTACTGAATTGTTCTGCTTGTGAAAGAAAAGAAAAATCTTAATTTTTTTGCTCCTCCACTTTACTCTTTTTTTTTCTTTTTTTTTCTTTTTTTTTTTTCCTCTTTTTTTTGTGTGTAGAATTTTCTTCTTTCTGATCACTTCTCATCTATTATTTGTTGAAATTGATGGTTGAGATGAATTCTTTTGAGCATGAACTCTTTTTTTTCTTTTTTTCTTTCTTTCTTTTTTTCTTTCTTTCTTTTTTTTTCTTTTTTTTTTTCTTTTCTCCTTTTATGGAAAATATATTGTCCATGTTTTTTTTATTTAAAAGAATTATCTCTATACGATTGTCAATGAATGTCATTTTTCAATGTCATTTATTGTTCTTAATCTTTCTATGATTGTGAATTCTAACCCGGCCGATGTATTACTAATCAAATTAGATAGTCCATCTAACCCTATCAATATGACACTTCTCACTGCCAACCATTTTCATACAAGTACAAGTACGGGTACATGTATAACATTTAAAAAATAATGGTATGATTATCTACTCAAATTCCTATCTATGAGCTACAGTCTATTCAGGATCTTAATTGTTCTTTTTTCCTCAGATGCCACTCCTATACAGTGCACTCTTCCCAAGGTCCCAGCGATCAGTGACGCTGACTCCTCTGTTGTAGGCGCTCGCTATGGGTCACAGGTGGGAAGCAGGATTGAGTATGACACAGCTCCAGAGAGCATCAACCTCAGGTGCGTCTCATGAATTCAGAGAAATCGGAATCACCTTTTTTTTTTTTTTCATCAGATCTGATTTCTCCATTGAGCTGAGGACCACAGCAAGCGATGGCGTCATATTTTACACAGCAGATGAGCGTCAGATTGACTTCTTTGGTCTTTACATGAAGAACGGTCAACTAGTGTACGCTTTCAACTGCGGTAGCGGCACGGCACGAATTGTGTCTGACAAGACGTACAACGACGGCCTCTGGCACAAAGTAATGATTACCCTTGTGTGCTTGCGCGTTATGATGTCTCCTCTCGATTGTAGGTCGTTTTTTCAAGGGATCAGAATTCAGGTCAAATTGTAATCAATGATGGAGAAGAGACGAAAACAGCAGAAGCACCTGGTTCTTCAACAACGGTCAACGTTGTCAGTCCATACTTTGTTGGTGGCCTGGATACTGAGATTGCAGAAGACGCTGCCAGCAACTTACAGGTGAACACCAATAATTGTCAAACTCAAAATAGCAGCTACGTATTGCAGAATGTGGTTGGCGGATTTATTGGCTGTCTACGTGGCCTCATGCTGAACAGCTTAGACATGGGTGCACCCAGCCGTGAAGTGGCCATCTCTCCGTGCACCAATGACGTTGAGGAAGGAACATTCTTCTACTCAGGAGGAGGATTCCTCACTCTGAGTGAGCACAAAATTACCCTCCACTCCCCTTTTAATCGCTTCCTGTCCCTCAGAGGAGACATTCTCCGTTGGCCTTGATTTGGAGGTTTACATGGAAGTGAGGCCACGCTCTGCTTCTGGTGTCCTACTCTCCGTGTACGGCACATCAGGAGACTACCTTGTCCTGCAGTTGGTCAACGGAGAGGTAATCTAATGACTCATGAATTCAATGTTTAATTTTTTTTTCTCTTCTGAAGGTTGTATTCAGCGTGGATAACGGCCAGGGTGAAATCAAAACAACCTTCTCTCCGCGAAGCATTGGCGATCTTTGTGACGGCCAATGGCACACCATCAAGGGTTTGTCTCCTCCCCTGTTCTGCCTCTCATGATTGAACTTTGAGTTCTTACAGCCGTGAAAGCCAAAAACGTAGTGACGCTCACTGTGGATAGCGTGCCGACATATCCTGGCATCGGTCCAGCTGGTGTGTCTGAGACCAACACTCAGGATGCTTTGTATCTTGGAGGGCTTCCTGGTAAGTTGATTCATCTCTTGCTGTCTGTTGCATAACTTATTTTGGTCATATTTTCTCCAGAGTACCACCGCGGTGTGAAGACGCAAGACGAGTACGTTGGATGTGTCAGAGATGTCAAGATCGGATCTGTTTGGCAGAACCTAAACACTGCTCAGACGTCAGGAAAGGTTGCTCTCAACACCTGCCCCGCTAATTGATTCATCATTGAGTACAGAGACTACTTTTTACTATAATTTTGATTAACCTCTTTTTTTTTGTTGGCCAAACTTCTACTCACACTTTTTTTCATTCAAAATTTTTGATACATTTGTTTTTTCATTCAGGACTTCCTTTTTAAGAGAATTTTTGTAATTTCTAAATAAAGGACATGACATCATTTGTTTCTTACTAGCATTAATATATTAGGAATGACAGGAAATGCAGTATACTGCAAGAGGGATATAAATAAATCATTTTTATATAGTGCATTATCAACCTAAGTGCTCAAAGCATTGCCCATAAGTCACGAATATTTATTTCTTTGGCTATAAGGTCTCAATTTCCAGTCCCACCTAAGAGACTGTACGTTGGTATGTATAGTCACCTAGGGGAATCAAATCCCTTACCCTCTGATTAAAAGTCCAACACTCTACCACTGAGCCAAACAGGTAAGTGTACTGATAATCTGATAATTACGTCAGAGACAGGCATTTCGCCAATGATTCCAGTAATTGAAGACTTTAAAATTTACTTATGTAACATGTCTGTACCTAGGCAGATTGTTAAAATTCCACAGTGAACACATCCGGCAGAATTTTCTTTGGTACGAGTACAATGTAGATCCGTAGTGATTTGAAAATAGTTCAGCAGTGAAACCAAAGATTCTGGAGCTTTGTGAAGCGAAGGTCCAAAATCTTTGGTGAAACTAAAACACGGATCAGTTGTTGTGACGTCCAGAACTATTATTGACTCCAAACTATACAATGCTGTTATTTTTGGTGGAAATTTGTGTGAAAATTGCAAGGTAATTAACTTGTTGCCTAACATTTAATTTAATAATGGGACTTCATTTGCCTGATAGGATATGGCATATCCACGGGCGATCGGGATAGGGCGAGCCTGCACTTGATAATTGGCTAGATTGGCAGCTGTATATCAGGTTGGTGTGCTCGCCTTAGGAGAGAAAGAGATGAACAAAAACTGAGAGATGCTCCTATCACGGAATTAAATCAAGGGAATTATGCATTTTATTGACAAGAAATCAACTCAATCCATTACTGAACACAAGAATCCTGTACATGAATTATCCTGTAATGAAATCCTGTATCGCAACAACAGAAAGATTTCAGTTGTGTTACTTACTATCTGGTATGTTTTGCTATCTGGAGTCAGGTAAAATCAGAAGAGTAAGCGCAAAAGTCAGTTCATTGATTCATCATAGCACTGAAAGGATTGCTAGGGACATAAACTGGACATTGCTCTTTGTAGTGACTGTTGTGGTAGACGCCACTCTCGTCAGCCCACGTGTTGCGTCCTGCCCTCCGGTGCCCCGCTTGGTCAGTGAACTGAGACAGACATCGCTTGTGCGCCAGCGTATAGTCCGGTAACGCCTCCTCGGCCTCATCACCGCCCTCTTTCTGTAGTCGAAAAAAAAAATTAAAAAGGAATTGTATCCGGAAAAAGAAAACGCACCTCTCCGTTCGGAGTGAAGCCTGGGAATTTGGATGTAAAGTCGGTCAAGTATGTTGTTTCAAGGTGACATTTGTCATACTCTGCGTTGTGGTGCGGAAGAACAGATCCATATCCACTTTTGGGGTTGCCTGTATCTCTGTAAATTCGGTAATATTTTGTATGTATTACAAGTTAACAATTTTACCTCTCTAAATGTAACTGATCGCATGTTTTCTCGGTGATCATAAACTTCTTGCCTTCCTGTTCTGTGTAAGCAGCTTTGTCATAGACGTCCCGTGAGAAATCCTGGTACGTTGTGTTGGGAAGTTCCTGCGTGGATATTAAGGAGTTATGAATGTTGGCATTTGTTATGGTGAAGTCGGTGAGCGAACCCCTGTGGTGATGTCTCCGATCCGGTTGTAGGTCGCTTTGCAGAGGTTTCGTTCTTTATCTTTGCTGATGTTGTAGTCCTTCGGTTCGGATTCTCGGGCTTGGTGCCTGGAATTGTATTACAGGTACTTGGCATTAAGACGGGCAAACGAACGAAGAATGGATTGGCTGTCCTGTACTAGCTTATGAATGGCATTGTTGGCCTACAGCACTTGCTTTATTTGAAGTTATATGTATTTGACTTGGGGTCCTAATCAGATCAAATTGAAATATTAGAAACTTTTGTAGCACATCGGAGTACATGTAAATTTAACATGTTGTTTAAATGCACTCGACAACACATTCTCCAAAACACTCTCACGTGGACTCCTTACAAAGACAACATTTTTCAAGTGACCCCAGAAGAAAAAATCCAATGGTGTGAGGTCTGGCGACCAAAATCCCCCTAGCAACTACGCCATAGCAATGTCTCGCAATGGTAAAAGCCCATGGGGAACTTCATGATTATTCGGAACAACAATATGGACCAGTCTGTATTAAATTATACTATATATTATATAGGCATATAAATTAACTTGAGGAAAATTTAAATGTAAATATAGGCATATATACTCATTAACCAATTACTCTCGATCACGCATAATACTATAGCGATAGTGAGCTTAATTGTTGTAGGCCTATCCATAAATAATAACATCGCAATATTTACTTGGACCAAATCAGCAAATGGTCATTGTCACTGAATCATGGATTATGGAATCCTGTATCATTGTATGAGTGGCCGCTTACCAGTTAGCGTTTTTGACGGCTCTGCTGTAATTCATATGATCCGATCTGAGTAACAAGGAACCCTTCGTCTCCATCACTGTTGCAGGATTCATATTCACTGCCGTGGTTGAGTAAAGAAATCTCTCTTTTAAATCAGAAATCTCAGCCAATCAATCAACGCTTGTTGCTAGGGACTCGGGCGAAGATATTGGTCGGCGCCCGGAAGAATAGAATCTAGACTATTCATCCGCGCATATAAATTATAATACGTTATGATCATGCACGGAAAACAGAGAATGTGAAGTTCTCTGCGGAAAATCAAGAACGTTTAACTGATATGAACGGGTACAAAATGATAGTTACATGATGTTCACACAGGACGAGCTGTGTGCAAGCGTGTATTATTGAATAACGAATGACCCTTGAAAATGTAAGTACATGTAAAGCGCTCTGAAATAAGCATGACTTTATTTTGGTTGCATCTAATGTATTTGTCAAATGTGCTCGTCTCTCAATAATTTGATCTTGGGACTCACAGGACACATTATCTGGCAAATCATAACGCATTACATGCGTTGTGAGACTATGTTAAAATATAGAAGACTGTCTGCAGAAGGAAAACGATTGGCCAGAATTCCGGATGGATGGGTAGAGGAAATTGTAGTGGACGCACACATATAAAACAATCCTAAGCACTCTAGCAATGGATCGACTCAATGCACCCTTTATAAGGCCATGTTTTCGGCAAATAAAGTCACTCGTCTCCTGAAGTTCTCTCTTGTCTTCACTTCGCCAAAGTAGTGACCCTGAACGCTCTATGGCAGAAGTAGCAGCTGTGGCAGTTAAGCTGCCAACCTTCTGGACGACCAACGCGACGGCATGGTTTGCTCAGGCTGAGGCCCAATTCCAGCTGAGGAACATCGTCCAAGATGATACTTGATATTACTACGTTGTTGCTGCACTGGACGCCGAGACATCTAATCGGGCCACGCTGATACTGCAAAGGCCCCCTGCGGACGAGAAGTACGCCAAATTAAAGAAATTTCTGCTTAATTCGTTTGAACCGTCAGAGGCAGAGAGGGCAGAACAACTACTCAATATGGGGGAGCTAGGCGACCGGAAACCTACTGAGCTGATGGATAAGATACTGCAATTGAACGGCACTTCTGATCAGCATTTCCTATTGAGACAGATCTTCATCCGAGCCCTGCCAGTGCCTCTGAAGCAAGCAGTTGCCACTCTCCAAGAAGATGACCTCCAATCGTTAGCAATGGAGGCAGACCGAATTAGTGTTTGTTGCAAAACACAATTCAGCATTAATGAGGCGTCAGAGGATGCGCTTGAGATCGACGTCGTGGCAAAGAGGCGACACAGAAGGCAGCTATGTTTCTTTCACCAGAAGTTCGGCATCTCGGCTCGAAGATGTCAACAGCCTTGTGATTGGAAGCCATACACGCCAAACAGCAAGCCGGGAAACGCCAGAGTGAGCCTATGCTAGTGGCCAGCGTGGGTTCACCATTCGCATTGTTGGCCATCACCGACACTCTCTCTGGACGCGCCTTCCTAGTGGATACAGGCGCGCAGGTGTCTGTGATTCCTGCTTCATCTTCATCTTCAGCTTCATCTTCATCTTCTCGTCTAAAGTTGCAAGCAGCAAATGGCTCGCCTATACAGACTTATGGAAGAGTTCGAATGGATGTGTGCTTTAATTGGTGGACGAACATTGACGGGAAGATTTTTTCCGGGCTAATTTACAGCGCCCTCTTCTGGGAGCTGATTTTCTGCTACGACATCGATTGTTGGCAGACATTGCCGGACGTCGCCTTATCGATGCTGAGAATCTGCCCTATTCTTGGTGGTCACATGAGCAGCACTCCAATACATGCCGTTAGACTGTCGGCCATGAATGCAGATGCCTATTCCTTGCTACTGGAGAGGTTTCCTGGCCTCGCTCGTCCTGATTTTGCTGCTCACAACCCACGTCACGGCGTGAACCATCACATCACCACTAAAGGAGCTGCTGCATGGGCCAAGCCCCGTCGATTGGATCCAACTAAGTTGAGGGCAGCAAAAGCCGAATTCGAATCCTTGGAGCGAATGGGTATCATCAGGCCATCGAAGAGCCAATGGTCCTCTCCACTGCACATGGCCAAGAAGAGCAATGGCGAATGGCGACCATGTGGCGATTACCGCCGATTGAATGCGAGGACAATGCTGGACAGATACCCCATCCCTCATATACATGACTTCACGGTACAGCTGTATGGAACAAACTTATTCAGCAAGATTGATTTAATTCGGGGATATCATCAAATACCCGTAGCCTCCGAGGCCATCCATAAAACCGCCATAACGACGCGTTTTGGTCTTTTCGAATTTCTCCGCATGCCGTTTGGCTTGAGAAATGCGGGTCAGACATTTCAGCGAATGATGGATTCCATACTGCGTGGATTGGAGTGTTCGTCTACATGAATGATATTCTGATCGCCTCTCAAAGTGAACAACAGCATTTGGAAGATTTGCAATATGTGTTCAAACGTCTTGAAGACAACGGACTCCTAATCCGACCTGAAAAATGCGCCTTCGGTAGGAGGGAGATTGATTTCCTTGGACACAGGGTAGACGGGCATGGTGTACGACCTCTGGGCGCGAATACCAAAGCCGTACAGCAATATCAATTACCAGAGACCCCCAGGAAGCTACGGACCTTCATCGGCATGGTAAACTACTACAATCGTTTCTTGCCGTCGGCGGCAGAGGTTATGCAACCACTGCATCGCCTTAGCAACAGCAAAGCGTCCTCAGCCTCCCTGCAGTGGTCGGAAGATGACGTAAGGGCCTTTAACAGGGCAAAAAGACTACTCGGCATTGCAACAGTCCTCAGCCACCCTACGGACAAGGGAGCTTTAGTTCTCTGCACAGACGCCTCAGAAAAAGGAGTTTGAGCAACCCTGGAACAGTGGCAAGAGGAAGCGTGGCGCCCACTGGGATTCTTTAGTCGCCATCTCACTAGAGCCGAACAGAAGTACAGTGCGTTCGACAGAGAGCTTTTGGCGGCACATTCAGCTTCGAAACATTTCATTCACATGATTGAAGGACGCCACTGCACCTTGATTACTGATCACAAGTCCCTGGTCCAGGCTTGGAAGAAGAGTACAGACCCCTGGTCATCTCGCCAGCAGCTCCATTTGGCGACAATCGCAGAACTCTTGTGTGATGTGCAACATAGAAGCGGCAAAGCAAATGTCGTGGCAGACGCGCTATCTAGAGCACCGGTGGACAGCGTGCACCTGGGGATTGAAGAGGATGAGTTGGCTGCAGCGCAGATGGAATGCCGGTACATTAAGGACTCAAGGACAGCCATTACGGGCCTGAAGATGTTCAACTCCACCCTAACGGACCAGCTATCCTGTGTGACACTTCTCTTGGCTACCCAAGGCCAGTGGTCCCAACAGAGATGCAACGAAGGATCTTTGATGTAATCCACAGCATTTCCCATCCGGAAATCAGAGCCACTCGGAAGATGATTGCAGAGAGGTATGTCTGGCATCGCATGGGCACAAGAATTACCGCATGGTGTAGAGAGTGCATTCCTTGCCAACGTTCAAAAGTGCATCGCCATGTCAAGGCCCCCGTTATGAAGATCAAAGTTCCCGAAGCGCCTTTTGCTCATGTTCACGTGGACATTGTTGGCCCCCTGCCAGCATCAAGAGACTATATCTACCTCCTCACTGTTGATCGTCACTCCAGATGGCCAGAAGCTTTCCCTCTGAAGGGTATATCAGCAGATGAATGTGCTCGTGCGTTTTTGCAAGGCTGGGTCTCGTTACGGCCTACCTCAAGACATCACCAGTGACCGTGGAACACAGTTTACCTCGTCAATTTGGAAGTTCCTGGCCGAGAGTCTGGGCGCCAAGCTCTACAACACCACTGCCTATCACCCTCAGTCGAATGGAATGGTGGAGAGAATGCACAGGACCATGAAAGCTGCTCTTCGTGCCCGTCTCACCGGGCCCTGCTGGATGGACCAGTTGCCCTGGGTGCTTCTTGGCCTCAGAACCACACCAAAGGAAGACTTGGGGGTATCATCGGCTGATATAGTTTTCCGGCACAGCATCCGGATCCCCGGCGACTTGTTTGACAGGGGAGAGAACAGCCATGCTCCAACTATTCCCAGTTTTCCTGCTCATCATCGGATTCCACAAAACAACACCCCAGCCTCGTTAAGGAAGACTTCATTCGTGTGGGTGCGTACAAATGCTCACAGAGGACCGCTCAAGTCACCCTACCACGGGCCTTACAGGGTACTCAGCCGCGGAGACAAAACATTCACCCTAGCAGTGAAAGGGCGCAGGGATTGTGTCGGCATTGACAGACTAAAGCCTGCTAGCGACCCTCAGGTGGACTCTGAAGAAGCTAAGCAACCTGTGGGAACAACTAAGCAGATCCGGACTCGCAGCGGTCGTGTGGTCAAATCCCCAATTCGCTACCTCTCCTAAGGGGGAAGCCCTGTAGTGGATGCACACATATAAAACAATCCTAAGCACTCTAGCAATGGATCGACTCAATGCACCCTTTATAAGGCCATGTTTTCGGCAAATAAAGTCACTCGTCTCCTGAAGTTCTCTCGTGTCTTGTGGTGAAAAAAAAAAGAAGAGAAATGGTGAAAGAAAGTGGAGAGGAAGGTTAAACAAAGAGTTGGAGAAGTGGAGAGGAAAGTTGAAGGGTACAGAGAGGACAAGAAGATATGCAGAAAAGAGGAAAGATCTGAGAATGGAGAGGTACCCTGACGGTGGAGATGGGGCCAGAGTGCGCATGATGGTCAGAGGAGATAGTCTGCTGGTGAGGGCAAGTGCAAATGTGGCGTGGAGATAAGATGAAAGGAACTGTGTGTGTGGCGAAGAGGAGACTGAGAAGCATGTTTTATTTGAATGCCCACTGTACGAAATGCACAGGATCGTGTGGAAGATGGAGAAGGGGCAGGAAGATCCAATGAACGGAGTCCTGGGATTTGAAGTGCCGTCAGAGATGGACTGATTAATTTTGAGAAGTGTAGGTGCGATACGGAGGGAAAGAGAAGCACAAGAGAGTTGGGGGGAACGGATTGAGAACCAAGAGTAATTCCGTGTTTTGTTTGTTTTGTTTTTTTTTGTTTTTTTTTTTTGTTTTTTTTGTTTTTTTTTTCCCTGCTCATTTTGGGTTTCTGTCGTTGTGGGTTTTAAGTGTCAGTGCAATTTATTTATTTTGTTCCATTAATTTTATTTACCTTTGTTGCTCCGTTTACCTATATTTTTTAAGTTTTTCGTTATGTTTATTTTATGTTTGTTATCTCCTAATGATTTACATATCTTAATTTTCGTTATCTCACTCTGTTTACTTATTATTTATTTTCTTGTTCCGAGGACAATCCGGATATTATTTTTAGAGTCCTGATACAAAAGGACTGAAATCTTTTGACCTGACCTGACCTGACCGACCTGAGACTGGATTGACGCTCGGTAACCATAAACAAGGATGAACAAGAAGACATTCGTAGTTTTAATTATAGGTGGGTCATTCTAAAGGCCCTGCCAGCGGCCACCGGATAAGCACGGGATGAAGAATTGAGTAATGTTTTGATCTATTTGAAGTGAGAGGAGACCAGAATATCTCAGGAATAGGGAGGAAGACAACCATGTTGTTTCATTTTGTTGAAACGAAATACGCCCAAATATACTTAGGAGTTAGGTGCAGAAGAAATGCAACTCCTTGGTTATGCCAATACCACATTCCGGGTTTGCATTACATAGACATGAGTTTTCGTGTGTACTAATTTAAAACACTTGCACACATATTCTTGAAATTTAAAAGAAAACATATGGAATTAACCTGGTTTAATTGGAGGAACAGCCGACGAGGGTCAAAATGAAAATGTTCGATTTCCATGGTCAGATATTCCCTGTTCTCTGACTCACACGCCAATAACACATGAGAGGATTTTTGGGCCAAATTTCTCGATGAGACTCTAAACCCTGCCTTGTGGGATGTTGTTACAGTATTGAATCAGCTCTGCTATTTTGGAGAGACGGGAGGCGGTGAGGAATTACTGACTTCAGTTTATCCCTTAAATGTTCATTTGGTGACAGATTATGCCGTAAACATATGGCTGTCTTGAACCAGTCCTAACCTAGAACTCGCCGGATTTGTCAGTCGTCTCGGTTTGCTCTCACTTTCAGGCATCCAGAACGGGGTCAATCCACGATAGATCTGTTATTTTCTGCTCGATGAAGCATTTGTTGTGTGGTTGATACATTGTGTCTGATTTGATGGTCTGTGACTCGTGAATTCAACTCCACGCTCCGGAAGGCTTCTGGATAGGCCTAGCTACTACCCTTCAGAAAGCCGCCAGCCTGATCCTAGAGTGCAAATTTTTCAAAAGTCTGATTGCTGTTGAGTAAAGCACTCGTTTGAGTCTCACCCAGAGTCATTTCTGTAAAAGTGCTTCTAAACTGATCGCAGTGTAAATATCACACAAAAATAAGAGGAATAAATACTTGGTATGGTTGGTCTAACATGCTGCTGCTATTCCGATCATTTCTATTCCAATTTCATCAACATTTATGCCGATTATTTATCTCAATTAGTAGAGTGCACTCATCATTCCGCCGATATTTCCACTTTGGCGGCAAACAGGGCCCCGGACCATGGATAAGCTTCATTGAACACAGAGTTAAGGCAAAGCACTTGTACTATTGTTTTGTTTGAGAGTGCTATTGTTATGACCGTAGCACTAATGTTTGCATGTATCTCCTAAAATCAAAACAAGTTTTTATTGAAGCTCCATACCAAAGATTACATTCCTTAACGCTCGTTCAGGGGCTCATCTGATTGTGCTCTCTTCGCGATTGCTCACCACTCGCATTTAAATGTTCCTCCCTCATTCAAAATTGACTTTTTGCTTGATTTCTTGGCATAAATGGGCGCAGAATAACATAGCAATCCTTACCAGGTAGTTATTTTTAGGAACAATTAATACACTTTAGAAAATTTTATAGTTTTTAACATGGAGTAGATAAGACTACTTCTGGCCCACTCTGTATATATATGTAACTTGCATTATGCTTTGTACATAAGACAATAATTACGGTGCACAATAATTTGGTCAACAATTTTATTGCTCTAAAAAGAATTTTGAGTCAAAAACGATAACACATGTACGTCTGTAACCCATTCACGCGCCTTAACATGATAGAAGGGGAAGAACTGCAGTTAGGCAAAATAATTAAAACTGAAAAAAAAGTAAAGAATTCAAAATGATAGAACCAATTATTATAATTAAGAATATTCAGTTATGAAAAATTAAGAAGGAAAGCAGTATCTATCTGAATTTGATTGTGGTAAGAAATTTTGATGACAAGAAATTGATCTTTCATTCAGAGGTTGATTAATAGCTGCAAATTGGAATTCAAGAATCTAAATAAAACCACATAGAAATTAAAGAATAGATGCATTGCACTTTGGATAATAATTTTAAGGTATATATGCGGAAATATAATTAAAGGTAAGCTGACAAGCGGAAAGACACCCACAATCTGACCCATCGATGAATTAAACATTGTCAACAATTTGCAAACGGGTTCAATTATAATGAGATCAGGAAAAGAAAAAGAAAAAGGCAAATATTTTTTTTTCCCGAGATAATTTACAGGCATACTAGTAGCTAAACTCAAAAGCACATAAATGAATGAGGAGATCTATAATTTTGGTTTATTTCTTTCCCTCGTTAACAATCACAGTGAACAGTATACGCTGCCAGCAGGCGTTACAGCTGAAAAGTCAGAGGAAAACATCGTTTGGCTTTGATTTTTAGAGTAGTTTTTTTCTTTTTTTCAGTGATCAGCTTTCAGCTTCTGCTAAGCGGAATCCAGTTGGGTTCATTGATTGCCACCTCCATAAGTCTTCACCTGAATGATTGAACCAATCAATCAACCAATCAATCATGTTAAATTAATGATACGTACACATCTCTTCAAGACCTCGAACAGCTTTCCATCCAAGTTCCTTTGCAACCAAAGTCGGATCAGCATAAACAGAGTCAACATCTCCGTTGCGACGACCAACAAATTTGTACGGAATCTAAAAAATATGAAATAATATGATTGAAGATGAGTTCATACAGAGGTCATCATCATACTGGATTTCCAGAAGCTTTTTCAAATGCTTTGATCATTTCTAAAACAGAATATCCGGTTCCAGTTCCGAGGTTATAAATCTGAAGAGAACACTGTCATTAACAGAGGCTGGCAGTCAGCAAAAACACCTACTTTGCAACCACAATTTTCCTGCAATTTTCTCAGAGCAGCAACATGACCAAGGGCAAGGTCAACAACATGAATGTAATCTCTGACACCTGTCACAGAAGAAACACAATCAGAGACACTCAATGAAACTCAGCAGACCGAATCAAAATACAAGTACTTCTGAGAACTGCTATGATGTGCCATGTATACCTGTTCCGTCTAGAGTGTTGTAATCATTGCCGAAGACGCTGAGCTCTGGTCGTCTGCCAACTGCAACCTGCGCCACATATGGCATGAGGTTGTTAGGGGGGCCCTGGGGATCCTCCCCTATACGGCCGCTCTTGTGCGCTCCACATGGGTTGAAGTAGCGTAGCAACACAACATTCCAATTCTGAAATCAGCACAACAGTCAGAGCTTCAATTTAGAACAACAAACATTGTTAACGATAAGGAAGTGATAAGCATACAGGATTGGCTGCATTCTGATCAGCAAGGATCTCCTCGATGAAGTACTTGGTCTTGCCGTAAGGGTTTGTGCAAGCGCCAGCAGGGTGGTTCTCATCCAGGGGGAGGTACTGGGGAACACCGTAGACAGTGGCTGAACTGGAGAAGACGATGTTGTGTACGCCAAACTCCTCCATGACCTGAGAGCAAACGAATCGAATCAGCATTGAAACGAAAGTTGACCAGAGTCTCACCTCCATCAGAATCATGGATCCATCGATGTTGTTTTTGTAATACGCGAGAGGTTTTGTGCATGATTCTCCAACGGCCTTCAGGCCAGCAAAATGCATCACAAAGTCAAATTGATGCTGAAGAACGGATGGAATTGAGTGATCATGCGATAAGCCAGGTAAATATTGCAAAATGTTTTGTACTGCATATAGTAAAGAATTAACATTTATAATTTGATGTGATTTCAATTTTCTACAGAATTATGCATGGTTTTGTAAATTACATATTCATACAAATTGGAAATCAATAGTATGGAATAGCATCGTAAGCACAGAACAAACAGCAACCAATCAATTCCACCTGCGCATCCAACCAATAATCAATAATTGACAAATGCTAAACATATAACTTCCTGGTAAAGAACTCACATAATAATTTTATGATAATATTTCATATCTATCTATGCAGAAGATAACCAAATCAATACACTTCCTAGTCAATAAATATCAAATAACTTAGTGTATATGTGTCAGTTTAGCGTCATGTGCTGATCATTATTCAGTTTGGATTGCCAAATTGAGCATCTGAAAATCTAGTAAATACGGAATGATTTGATAATAGAATTACTCAACAATAGCCCATATCGATAACTGGCTGATAAGTTATCATTTAGCAGTACATGTATCACAATTCACTCCTCTCGGGGATGGAGGCATCTCTGTCATATAACAATTCTTATGGAAATCCATTTACTTTCATTTATAAACATTATCAACACAAAAACTTGATACTTTGACAGCATCATGATTAATGTTATCATGAATAATTGTGTCATAATGTTCCCACACACTCTTTGCCCCTTGAGTGTTCCCGCAAAAAAAGTGCTGGTTATAAACTCACTTTGATAAAAAACACACGCATAAATTGTAATTTAAAGAAAAAAATCAGTTAATTTACGACGTCTAAATGGCGTGACGTCAGTCTCCTTGAGCAGTGCTATTAATTGACGACACGTAGCTCTCACCTTCTGAAAGACCTTCCTAAGTTCTTCTTTATCCAACAGATCAACAACATAACACGTCACTTTGCGACCCGTGATCTCTTCAACTCTTTTGCAGCTCTCTTTTCAGGTGTAAAAAAAAAAGAAAACAGAAAATAAACCACAACCCATTAATATACAATAGAAAACAAGACCACAATCCACTTTTTCAAAGCATCGAAACGACACATTGAGGGTACGTGCCAATGTACCCTCGGGTTCAAATGAAGCTAATTGTCAAACTCTTGGCAAATAGCAAAAAAAAAAAAAAAAAAGCTTCAAGGTGATTAAAAATTATCATGGTAAGTTCTTCTATTGCATATACTGTTTACATATTAAAATGTTATTATAATTATATGCACATACAAAAAGGATACTAGAAAGATTGAAATAAGGATAAACAAGGAAATAAAACCATATACATTGAATACAATTAAATATATACATGAACCTCACAGCTGAGCTGTTATTTTAAGACATCCCCAAAAAATGAGCAAAATCTGCCACCACTTTAAAAATGAAAGTTATCCCCAATTGAATAATTCTACCTTCTCAAAGACTTCGCGTAATGCTGCTTTATCCAGCAAATCAACATTATAAAATGTAATGTTGATTCCTGATATCTCCCGCACTCTCTCAATGCTTTCTGTAGAGCATTATCATGATGGGGATAACAACAGACTCGCTCACTCAAAATGCTACTCACCCATGCTGGAGTTGCAGAGGTTGTCGACCACCACCGCATTGTAACCTTCCTTGAGGACCTCCACAGTCGTGTGGCTGCCAATGTATCCAGCGCCCCCTGCCACCAACACTGTGCCCTTCGAACCACTCAGATCACCCATGTTGCTCTGCAAATGAAAATTAAATTAAAATCAATTATAGCGAGCGAGAATTATTAAAGTTACACACCGAGGAGTTTAAACAAGAGAGTGAGAGATGGTTGAGCATGTGATGCAGATTTAAAACCGCAGATAGGTGAGAGCTGATATGAGAGAGAGAGAGAGAGAGAGAGAGAGAGAAAGAGTAGAGGATGTGAAATCAATGAATATTGAGTCAATATACCTAAAGCTCAGCTGCGGCTGATAAAGCAAAAACGGAACCATCGCAATTTATTGATCAGTCATCAGCAGCAACAGGCGCCAATGAGGAAGTACATATGTATACGTCATTGCCCTTTAGATAGGATTATCTCCTCATGAATGAAACATGCTTCTCTATTCTACCTTAAAGGTTATCAAACAAAGGAGATTTACGACTTTCATTCTCAAGCTGACAGACAGGGAGGACTGGAGGAGATATTTAATCAATTATATTCAATTAATGAATTAGATCACAGATGAAAGAGACAGCAGAGAATCAGTAATGTACGTAGGTTAAAAACGTAAAAGTAGAACCTTAGGCGACATAATATGCAAGTGACTGGTAAACATCTGGTGACATATAAGGTGTACAAAGGCCAACAATTAAGTCAGATATCATTCGAGAACATAAGGCCTATTTATAGTCATATCACTTTGTGAACCATCAAACACACGAACTCAAGCTGGTATAAGGGCAAATATAGTAACTGCTACCTCCTTCTCCTTAATTGTCAAACACTGAACCAGTTAAACAAGTTTAACCAGATCAAAGCTCCATGGATAACATGAGTCAGACACGAACCTGTTTCATGAATGTTATTCAATATATTACAGTAATCCAACACTCGTAAATTTTGAACTAATCCATACTATAATTACTGTATCATTGATTCTTTTATAAAATTTGAGGTTTTGAATTCTGATTTGGTATTGCAACATCAAAGGCTTTGCAGTTAATTGGGGTTCATTCATAATTATTCCAATAAATCAGTTCAAAAATACCCAATTCTGACAGTCAGAGAGTAGCTCCAGCAAATCAGCAATACCTAATTGATTATTGTGAGGTGGAATTCTCTGATTATCTTTGTTTCAAAGCGGAGATGTCAGATATGCGATTGATAGCATGATTGAAATTCGCTTTGGAGTTTGTTAAAAATCATTGTGAAACAAACTTCTCAGCTGTAAAATTCAGTTGAACAAACAAATCTTATTGGCTATCAAATGTGTTTAGATGTACATGCATACAGAAACAGGAGATATTGAGCAATTACGGTCCCAGGTTCGCCACACAATCGCCATGATGGAAATAATCTGATCGTTCTAAATACTGTAGAACAGAAAATTTTCGCACCGCATGAAATTAGATGCTCATTTGATCTTTCTTGGTGATCTTATACTATATCACCCTACAAGTGAGTGCAAATGATTAGTGCCGCGTCTGGGCCATAAAACCGCAAAAATTTAAGTCTTCGGAAATTTCCTGTTATTCAGTATAACTATTATGTGCCATATATGAAGTCATGATCACGAAAAAAAATCCTGAACTGTACTAATCCCACTACTGACTAAAATATAATATTCAATTAAAATACATATAGTATATTTTGGTCACATAGAATCGAGTTACTTTACTAACGATGAATTTATGTTTCGGTAGGTCTCTTTTATTGGACACAATAACAATAAAAAATAACAATAAAATTATTTAACTAAAAATGAAAATGAACCATTGCTGAAGCGGGTAGACCCCCAGATTGAGCATAGGCCCTCATGTAGGTGGTACTGTTACAATTATACTTTGCAAATTAAAAATGATAAAAAATTTGAACATAATTGTGCATAACAAAACTATCAAACTATCACATAAAATGAGCAGAGAAATTAGGGGAATAACCAAGAGAAAAGGAAGAAGAATGCAGAGGGTAAAAAAGAGGAGGCAAGATGGGAGGTAGGGAATGCAAGAAGATGGCTAATGACACCGTGAAAGTAGAGAGCCATAGAGAGCCACAGAGAGGCCATCAGCAAATTGTACAGAGATATAACGAATGCCATGCTGACGTCATCAGCTGCAAGTATTCCGACGTCAACAAAGACACAAACCGGTGCCTGGGTGGAACGAGTTTGTAAAGGAACACCATGCAGCAGCGAGACTTTCATTTACCCTGTGGGTTAGTGCTGGAAAGCCGCGCCAGGGGTCACTGCACGAACAGATGTCACGGGATCGAGCTCGCTTTAAGTTTGCTCTTCGCCGTTGTAAGCGCAATGAAGCACAAATTAAGGCGGACAAGCTGGCCGAATCATTCCTTCCCCTGGACAATACTGCATTCTGGAAAGAGGTGCAAGCCCAATCGCTGAGGAGTACGTACTCCTTTGGTGGCGTCAGTAAACGGTACATCTGGTGAGGACGCCATCGCCAACATGTGGGCAAAACACTACGGCGAGATTCTCAATGCGAGCGATACGGACACAAGCCGAAAACGAGTAATTAAAGAGTTACATGCAGCTTATGAGAGCGCCGTCAGTGAAGGATCATTGAATAACTCGCTCTTCAGCCCAAGAGAGGTGGAGAAAAGTATAGCAAAAATGAAGAGAGGGAAAGCAGCAGCTAACGATGGTCTCTCTGCAGAACACCTCATTTATGCTCCCTCACAAATACATGTTTTATTAATGATGTCTTTTAATTTATCTCTTACGCATAATTACTTGCCTCCATTTGTTACTGAATCTACTATAATTCCTATTATAAAAGATAAATCAGGAAATGGCTCGGATATCGGTAATTATAGGCCCATTGCCCTGTCTTCTGCAATTACCAAGGTCTTAGAAAGTTTGATTTTATGTAAAGCCGCATCTTTTTTGTCTTCTTCTGACCACCAATTTGGTTTTAAAAGTCACCACTCTCTGATATGTGCGTTTATGCCCTTAAAGAAATTGTCCGATATTACCTTTCGAAATCTACTCCCGTTTTTGCTTGCTTTATGGATGCATCTAAGGCTTTTGATAAGCTCAATTATTTTACATTGTTTGAAAAACTTTTAAAACGCAAAATGCCTGTTCTTATTATTCGTATACTTTTTTACTGGTATTGTACACAGCAAATCCGGGTGAAATGGGGCAGCAC
This sequence comes from Capitella teleta, assembly GCA_000328365.1. Taxonomy (NCBI): domain Eukaryota; kingdom Metazoa; phylum Annelida; class Polychaeta; family Capitellidae; genus Capitella; species Capitella teleta. Next base: position 114,679 of record KB309774.1, read on the forward strand.
GATGTCAAACTATTTCAATGTTTCGAATGGTGTACGGCAGGGCGGAGTGCTGTCTCCTGTTCTTTTTAATATTTATGTGGATGATCTGAGTTTAATGCTACGTGACAGTCGTATTGGTTGTTCTGTTAGTGAGTCTATCTGTAATCATCTTTTTTACGCAGATGACCTTGTTTTATTGAGCCCTTCCGAAAAAGGCCTACAACATATGTTAAACCTTTGTTATAATTATAGCATATCCCATGACATTACTTTTAATCCTAAGAAAAATGTATGCA
>KB309774.1:115003-126713 GCA_000328365.1 Capitella teleta
GCTATTTTTTAGCAACTTTAATTTTCACTCGCCTAAGCAAATTTAGGAGAGTGAAAAACAGCTCTCCTAGAATTTCCATAATCGAAGGCCTGTACTTATTAGTTTAATGGACAGCGCTTTTGAGCACATTGTGCTATACAAAATGAAGTTTTACTATAATTGTATAAATTATCATAATGATGCCTATGCATTATCAAAAAACTCTTAGGCAGAAAAGAAGTTATAATAATAAATAAAAACACGAACACTCAGTAAGTGAGTAACAGTAACTCACTTAATTACAGTAACACTGGAACATGAACAGACAAGTAAAAACCATAACTGATATCCCCAGCACTATGAGTACACTGATCAAAAGCAAACGTGGCAGCACCACGCCTCCTGCATAAACACGCAAGGAAACGAGTGGGCCTTTAACTGTTGAATAGCTGATTCTGAATGGCTGATCGACTTGTATATCATGATAATGCATGCCAAACTCGAAACTTAACTAATAACTGTCAAACTCAAATAGATGTTTTTATCCACTAAGGCCGCACTGGATATTTTACCTACTTAAGGTAATGTTGAAGGGAATGCGAAGCTAATGGTTCGGATAAATGGCTCACCAGATTACTTGGCCAATAAGCCGCCAGCCGTCAGCGATTTAACTGAAGACCGTCTCTAGCAAAGCAACTTTTGCGTAAAAAGTCAACTTCCGGTGGCAGACGAATTTCATAGCTCTGTTTAGCAGTATTCGTACATTGCATAAAGTTTCATATTCACGCAAGTGAATAAAATTAGGCAATTTAAAATTATCAAAGCACCACAAAGTATTTAAAGAACTGTAATTTGTGCGAATTTTCTAAGAAATATTAGATGAGAAAATGAATACGAATCTATAATTAACAGCTCCGTCTTATTGACCTCTTTTGTGCGTTGTTGACAAAATTTTGATCGCAGGTCTGCGTAAGAAACGTGATTCATCGTAAATCTTCGTTGAATTGTCGTGATCTCTTTCACGGGATTTTGTCAAACATCTTACAAATATATCAACATGGGTTGCGACGGAGGTACGATTCCCAGACGCGACGAACTTGTCCGAAGGAAGAAAAAACCCGAGAAGGCAAGTGTTGGAAGTGACCATTATCAGATTATGATTAATTTCAAATCATCATATCTGTATCATGGCATTTCATGATTTTTATTTTGGAAGTGACCATTATGATTAATTTCAAATCATCATATCTGTATCATGGCATTTCATGATTTTTATTTTCATGATTTTTATTTTTGAAAGATTTTCACTAATAACTGAGTATGAGTGGCTGAATGTGCTGCATGTACTAGCTAACTGCTGTTAATTGAATAATTCACTGCCTAATTTACTGCACAGTTACTCATGAACTGGAAGTTAATGATGTTGTTTCTCCTTTTAGAAAGACAAAGATGCTGAACTGTCCGCCAAATGGAAACACTGCGCCATCTCACAGGAACCCCTGCGAAACCCCATCCTGGCCTGTGAATTGGGACGGTCAGTTTCACTAAGATCCTCTCACTCATTCATTTACATCTTCTCTTCCTTAATTCTCCTACCTGTAGGCTGTACAACAAAGAGTCTGTTCTAGAGTTTCTCCTTGACAAATCAAAGTTTGAATTTGCAGAGAACTTCTCCCACATCAAGTCATTGAAGGTTAGTTTTGGTTTCTGAATTGAAGACATGTATGCTAATTTTTTTGCTCGATTGCAGGATGTGCATGAGCTGAATTTCACAGATTCCTCGTACATGAAGTGCGCAGAGAAAGGTGACGCCTACATCGACAGTTCATCCAGATCGAAGTACATCTGTCCAATTGCCGGCCTTGAAATGAGTGGCAAATACAGGTAGAGTAACTCACCCCTTGTTTGTCATGTTATTAAGATCATATTTTGCCTCAACAGATTTGTGTATCTGTTGAAATGCTTCTGCGTTTTCTCTGAGCGTGGTTTGCGTGAAGTGAAATCTGATACATGTTCTAAGGTGAGACTTTGATCTCAAAGAGAAATTTATTTATACTGATTGTTTTTTTTTATCTTGTTTTCCTCTAAAGTGTTGCAAGAAATACAGCTCTGATGAAATCATTCCTCTGAACGGAACACCTGAGGAAGTTGAGAAACTCCGATCACGAATCGAAGAACGCAAACTTAAAGCTAAACTGGAGAGGGTAAGCAGCAGCAGCAGTCACACTTGATTTCAAATATGGTTTATTTATATTTTTACAGAGAGGAAAGAAGAAAGCGAGAGCTGAAGCTGCGGTTGGCGTGCCACCCACAGAAGCCACTGGTCTGTAATCTCCTTTTCTTTTAACTTAAATTCAGCTTGTGATTCACAGATGATGAGCCACCAAGCAAAGTTGCAAAACTTGACAGCAAACCATCTAGCAGCTCAGCGAAGGCTCCCCCTAAAGTGGCATCAAAATTATCTCTGGGAAAGACAAAGGTGAAGCCGGAAGAGAAGACGATTCAGAATGACCCCACCAAGTCCACCGCTTACAAGTCTCTGTTTAATACGTGCGAGAAGGCGAGGAACCAGATGCAGCCTCACTGGATAACCCACAATCCCCTCTACTACTGATCACTTCACTCGCTCCCTTCACTCAGCAGAAATTTATACACATTTCCAGAAATTTGGTTTTTATCAAATTGTTTGTGGAGGAAAATCTTTTCCTACTCTGATTGTGATGGGTGATCACTCATGAGATGAAGAGTCTATGTATTCTTTTATGTATTTTATGTAGTATGCGTTTATGTAAATTGCATTAATGCGGTGTAATATAATACATTTACATGTGTGATAAAATAAACTGATCTTTATTCCTTTCACATGTGTTTTCTTTTTATTTACATGAAACCAAAAAGTTCTAGAGAATTTAAGGATGAAAGCATCAAATATTGTTTTATTCCATTATTTGTATTTTGATTGCCCATGTTGTGAAGGATCAAAATACACACTCCCTATTTCACACTACACACGAAAGTGAGGAAACCCGTCAATCCAAACTTGATGACCAGTACATATGTACAATGTAGATGTAAATCGAGTAGTGTCATATATTAGAAATGTGTTTATAATAAGTAAATTTCATTTACTATTATCATTAACTGAGTGTGTTTTGAACTTTTGATGCTCATTTTTATAACATAAATCATGCATAACATTGTATCTTTACTTATGGTTCTCTCGGCTTTTTGAAATGCCGGTACATGTATACTCACTGCTCACTGTGGACTGTGCTGATCTTTGGTATAAAGCACAGATAACACACATACCTATTCTGTGGTATAATGACCATTCAAGCTATAAAAGCAAAGTTCTCGAGGTTTCGATGTGCTCAACGTGCAACTGTATTGGCTGATCTGCGCTTGAAATCGTTTGTCGTCCATGCTCCATAAAATGAACAACTTTGAAATTTTTACAAAACATATTTATGATGGTTACGTCTCTATATCATGTAGATTTTTAAGTTGTCGCTCTTTGGTGTAAAGGGATATGACCGTGTTAACCGCGATTTACGGTCATTTTTCAGCCATGTATAGGGGAAACACACGTTAAGCGGGGACTGGCGCTCGAGTACGGCCGTGGGAAATTAATAAAATTCACTCGCTGGGCGAAAGACGCGACGTGTCCACTCTCATTATTCTTCCTCTATGATATAACATCACAAAGATCCTATAGCTTCGATAGGTTTGATCATATTGAGACACACATATAGCGATAGAGACGGTTGATGTCCCTGTACTTCTTTATATAGAAAAAATAAAATGAAAATATAATTTCATTTTGAAATCTAAACAACTCCCTCCCTTCCCTCTAAAAAGGAAGAAACCATTTTCTTCCTGTACATGCATAGTTATATTACTTTGTGCTCAATGCAGTATCTTTGGTTTTTAGCATAATACAAATGTATATATTATTTTGCATGCCATGCCGGTCTGGCCACGAACGAATCGCTTTTGCTTCATTATATTTTCATTTATTGATATAAGGAACAAAGAATTGTACAACATATGCAAGGAAATTGTTTGATCGTTCGTTTATATATAGTAGCTGTGGCTGGTATATTACTCAACATCATGACGATTCCACAACATGAAATCTTGAGTACTGATGCTGTGTAATGTTTGTGTACTGTGTACTGATACAAAAGTCAAGTCAGGGAAAAATTATACATGGCAAGATTTGAGCGTTAATTCTAGAATACATGTACTCATAATTATCGAACTGAATCCAACAAGCATCCGTGGTACTTATCCCCAATGCTAGCATAGCTCAAACCTTAACAAACAAAACAATTAAAATAGAACATTGATATGATGAGGTATATTTCATCCCTGTTCACCGTCACTGATCCTCTTGATGTGTATATGACTAGAAAAATCAATTATCCATCGGGATATACAAATATATAGAGGCGTGGTTTCTCGTTGAATCCAAGTATCAGTTGTAGGTTCGTGTATGGTCGATGTAATCTATGTTATCCTCTTCGAGCAAGGGTTCCTCTTCTTTAGTTTTCTTTGCTCGTTTCTTATATGTTACAAACAGGAAGACTACAGTAATGGTAACAACAGCCACCACTCCACACCCAAGCATGACCATCATTCGACCAGACACAGCCTGCATCTCATCTCCCACATTGCCCCCATGCGCCCGAACTTTGTGCATGAAATCGGCTTCCCACATGTCGTCATAATCATAGCCAAATTCCAAGGACGATTTTAAGTAATCTTCGTGAGTTGCAGAAGGAAAGAACGACACGAGGTAGTCTCGGTAGTTGTGTCCAGTTGGACCGCGTCCTGGTGGGGGAAACTGCAAAGGAATGGGGGAAAAGTTAGGCGAGCATAATACATCATTCGTCTAGTTAGGCTTTTACATATACAATGCAGATCCCGCAGTCAACCGGAAAAGCTGAAAAATATCCGTACCGCCGCCGCCAGAATTTTACTGATTCGCCGAAAAACAGTTGGCTCAGTCACGCCCAAAATCCATCGGTCAGCCGCATTTCTTTCGAGATATTTGGCAGGAAATAACGTCATGATTTGACAACGTAAACTGTCAATATATATGCTGCCTTTTTATTCAAGCAGAAATTAAGGGTGTGATCGCAAATTCTGAGAGAGCAGAAATGTAACACACATGTATATTATTAACATAGGTTCTGAAAAAAAAAGAAGAGATGGCTTTTATTGATATTAAGATGAAACCAGCAATTATCTCGCTGCCACAAGAACCACAGACGAGGAAGATAATTCTAGCTCTTCTCTTTCTGAAGAGTCAGATCATCAGTGTCAATGGATAATAATGTTTTCCACCATGGGGTTAATTCTCAATATGGTAAACGTTCGTCAACTCCCCTTTACTTGTTTAAATATCTATCCAGCTGCCCAGAGTTGGAGCATCACAAAGTACACAATAATAGTAGCAAGGATCAAATTTATCACAGGCCCTTTCTACTTAAGATTAGTTTATTCTCCGTAATCTAAATGTGTGATAAATGACTAGATGTACTCAAGTAGCTATTTTAATGTCACATATTCTAATTAAGAAAATCGAAAAAAAATAAAGAGAGATAATAAATTTAAGAAAACAAGTTATTGATCACAAAAGTTTTGGCAAAATGCAAGTGCTGAAGGAGTTAGGTATGTAGTAATAAGTATAATTTACCTTGTGTGAATCTGTCGGAGTATTCCGTAGCCACACCTCGAGAATTTTATCGACGTATGCATGATGCAGATAAAACAGAGGATCACTTGGAGAAATTGGAACTGCGTTCACGGACCCAGAGAAGAAAGTATGACCCTGAAAAGGATCTTGGGTTAATGAAAGAGAGATGAAAAATAACACCAACTTACCTGTCCATGCAAAGAGATATCTTCACGCTTTGTCACACGACCCCTAGAGGTGACAAATCCCTCCAAACAATTTCTGAAGCTATTCGCCGGCGAATGAAGGCCAAACGGCTCCGCATCATACACCTCAGCATTGAGAGCAAAAGAAATATCCTCGAGAATGGGAAGATTTGGTGCTGATCCAGTTGGAAGCCTCCAAATCTGCGAAGGAGGCAAGCTCATGTTACATACATGGTACGTACATCCCTCGATGACAGGCGATATCTGGCAGCGCATCGTCCAATTCCAAAAATCTGAACCTCTGTCGAGGATTCCCTCTGGGTCATCTAGAACCATCTCCCCTACTAGGTCATTGGTGCACACGGAGCAATTATGTGCATGGTCTGTCCAATCCCAGTATGGGATGCCCATCTGTTCATCTCCAGACGCTCTCTGAAGTTCCCTCTCAAACTCCAAAAGAAACCTCCGATGCCAGGTGGGGAAACCAGGGCCATTGTGGGCGAAATCCAAAATGAATTGCACATCATCAAAGAAATTGCCTCGCACGCAATCCGCTTCGCCGGTATCCTTTATCGGAGTCTTAACAGAGAAGAAATGCAGGAAGGTTAGTGTGTCGTAGATGGAGGAATCTGTTACGAATCGATTCTTGTTGTACGGGTCGTTGCCGAAACCATCGCGTGCAACAACGAAGTCACTGGGAGTATTTTTGAGCTTAGTTAAAGTGTCTCTGAATCGCTTCTTCTCGGCGTCACTCAATAGCAGGGCATTCTTCCTGATGGCCGGTTTCTTCCTCTGTGCACAGTCCACCCCAGTCCACCCGAAATCACAATCCTGACAGTCGTAGCCTGACCTATGACCCACGCATTCGCAGGCGTATTTGAAATAATTGAGAGGCCATTCGAGGCGTGGGTCGCCTCTGAGGTTGTTGGGCAGCGTCCTCGTGTCGATGCGATAGGGCTTCAACTCCACACACGAACCCCATCCCGGCCCACCACACTCAAGTCCAAATCCTGCAAGTATACGATTCTTGTAGACCTGTTTGTGATTATCATATAATACATAAATAGGTTATAATCATATGAAAACGAGACAGGATTCGGATTAAAATGCCTTTCCCGTATAATTGAGATTCCTGAATTCATGTATATACATATTCATGTATATGGATGCTTTGTCTAAATGCTTATACCATCGTTTTATACATGTACATCCATTATACTAGTGCAATAACAATCATTTGTACTCACCTTTAGGAATAGGGCAGCATCTACTATCTACACTACTCACATTCTGAGCACAGACCTTTGGAAACTGTGCTTGAGTGGGCGCAGAGAGCAAGACAGAGGCCAGAATGATCGTCACATGCAGTTCCATTTCCATCTTTAATTGCGAAGGTCTGGTTCTATCTGCCCATATAGCTTTTCTTCTGCTACTATGGTACATGACGTGAGCAGAAGCACACCTTTGCAATCAGTCATTTCACCTTTACGTTCAGGTCAATGTGTTCTCTGAAGAAGGTTTATAAGCGTGTTATCTCTACACCAGAGGACGGTGATCGAGATACTCTAATGTGCAAGGGCCCTTCACTTCTAGAATCCAAACATTGGTGAACTGAGATACTAAATTATTTTCTAATATGTACTCGTGTGTTGATAAATAGCATTCATTGTATTTCTTCTCTCTTTGCCATGCACAGTAGTATACCATATAAATTACATCATTATTTAGACTTGCGCATGAAAACAGTAAAAATGTACAAGCAAAATAAAATAACAACCTTACTCACATGCATTAGGTAAGTGTCCGCAAAACAACTAGCCTGTGACAGAACGATATAATGAAATCCACACCCCATACGCGTACCTCTTGGAACAAACGTGTAATTCGACATATATATATATATTTTTTTCGTGGCCGCATTAAATTCGTTTGCTAATAATAATTATTATTATGTAAAGCATACACTTCACGAGATTATTGGGTTTGGCCGATTGTGAATGACATAATCTAGCATGCGTGCACCTTTCGAACCAAATGTGTTATAGAGTTTAATAAACATTTATGATGTGCGGTGCACTTCATGTACGTACCAATTAATTAACTAAGTGCAATTAATCCTTTATGCAGTTGGCGTTTGTAACGCAAGTACGCTTAGGACAAGGAACTTGGCGGACTGGCCCCATGCATCCTCAATACGGAGCAACTTCATTACTAGCTTTGTTGTTTTTATTGCATAGTATCTCTGTTCTGTATTCTGTAAGAGAAATATAAATTTTTCATTCTAACCTCTGTTGGACTCATAATATTTGATATCAATTACAGAATTATCACGGCAAAGCGTATACATGTAATACATGTTGCTAATTAGGACCCGGGGCTCATATTTCAGGGAATTAATCCGGAATATCCGGATCCTTCAATGGAAATATGCCCTTGTCCACCTGTACCGATAGGTGCATCTGCGAAACAGCCGTTACACGAACAAACATGTGGCAGCAACATTACGCCAATATAAGCCAATGGACCAATACACGTACAATAAACTGTGAAAGTAATGACTTTCACAGGATTGCTTTCATATTATACTTTGTATCGCGGGATGAAATGCTTCATCATATTCCAGAAATCAAATTATAATATTATTTGTGAGTATAAAACTTTCAGCGAAGTGGTACGTTTGTGTACCATGTGATGATTTCCGAAACCGAAACTCGTCAGCACATAAAAATGCGTACCAAACGATTTCTTTAAATTAACATTGAATAAATAGAAGAGCAGAATTCTGGAGGTCCCACCTGAGATGAATTATCTTACCAATCGCCAGTGTACGTAATATAAACATACCATTCATGAATTTCCAGAGTTGGCCAGGACAATCACTACTAGTAGACAATACTGGTATGCACTATGCAATGGTGATAAACCAACTAACTATATAATTATATTTAAGATAAAATTCCAAATTGAGAAAAAAAAAATGTCTGAATTTGACTAAAACCAATGAACGAATAAATTTATTGCTGCATGTTCATCAAAAACTTTTATTTTTAAAAATTTCTTAAATTTTATGCAAAATCAGTTACGAAGATTCAGGCACAACAATCGATGTTGCATTCCTTGGCACAGGCTCCCGGTCCACACTTGCAGGTGAGGCAAGTGCAGTCACTATCTATAATTTAATTAACGCAATACATTTACTTGATATCTATGTTTAAGTAAAACATACTTACTCCCACAACAGGATTAGACATTTCAATGCATGACTCGACACAAGTGACGCATTAAGCTGCAGCATTATCAATGTGTAATTCGGTTGCACAATGCTCGTACGTGATATCATTTCTGCGTAACAATTCTAATAGCTATGATGACACAATCTGAAAGATTAGGCTGAATGTGAATTCCAAATGCAGGTCAAATTATGCTGTTTAGTGAGATGATAATATAATGGTAAGAGGACCCCTGTTCATTTCAAATTCGTTTTAGATTGATTTTATTCACTTTTATGATTTAGTAGAGCTATTTTTAAAACGTCCGCATTAAGTATAAGTCAAGACCATAATATTTGAAATACCATTTTCTTTCACCTGCCAGAATAGCTTGAAGCGAAAAAAGAGTGCGATATTTATTTTATCAAAACTTTTGAGAGAATGACTCACTGGATTTGATGACAACACTACCACATGAAATCGACCACCAGAATAAAGCGAGATTTTAAACCTCTCAAATTTGATAAAAGTTTCGGAGTTAAGACACAGCAGACCTTCCGGTCAAATGACGCTTTTGGTTGTTGAACTTTTGATGCATACCTTTGAGTTTTTTCTGCTATTTCAAAACAACCAGAGATCCTCGATCTTTAGCGTCCTACAATAAAATGGGCAGCATGTGTACATATCATATATTGCATACGTTAAGGACAAATCGTTGGCTTAATGTTTGATGGTTACCTATACTTTACCATATACTCAGATATGACATTATTCGGTATTTGAATTAAATAATTTTAAATTAAAATTTGTTCATTGAATGAAATTGTGTTTTCATTGTAGTTTTAGTTCAAGGCACATTGAAAAGCGAATCAAATCGATCTCCTCTGAACTTCCCAATCGTCTGATATGACTCCTTATTTGATCGCCATGCAATTTACCCTGATCAAAATGCACGCAACGAGGTATACCGATGCGTCCTCTCATGATATCTCTAGCTTTTATTTTATCTACAATGTATTCATTATTTTTCAGAAATGACAATCTGTTCGATTCATCAGAGATCGATGAAATAAGGTTGTTGATGTCGCCGTGCTGACTTCAGCGATGAAGACGTTTCAAGTGTTATGGGCCTTGTGCAGTGGGTTTCACTTTGAACCCATGCCGCACGTGCCAATCCTCCGACGTCGTCTCCCGAAAGCCTCCATGATCGAATCATGATCGTCACACCTATTTTCTGTACTCGAATCTGCAGCTCTGCAGAAATAATACATTTAGGCTAATTGACTTCCAATATACAATGTACTAGCACTCATGCGTTTAGGCCTACTTGTTTATCTGACCTTGTTTTATCTCACAAAATATTTATAAGCCGTTTGTTTATTGTTGGTGCATGTCATAATGACATCTCGATACACACACGTTAGATGACATCACAAGCACGCACATCACAATTGAGATATTCACTTTGCTTTATTGAGATAATTTAGTATTTGAATTCATTTAAGAGAAATACACTGTTCGTACACCATCGTTTATAACTCCTGAACATTATCGTTGTATTTGGCCGACACATTTCCAAGTGAATCTTTCTATATACCTTTATTAACAATTTTGTATTCAGGCAACCCTAAATAAACCTTCATCATCAACAATATTGCGAGTTTGCTTTCCGGCAACAACATTTATCATAGATTGACATAATTATGATACATCTACTCATGCAGTGCGCCACGGAACAATGAAGCACGGAACCAAAAAAAGCCCAACATCACAAGCTGCACCACTCACTGTAATGCATATCAACATAAAAGTAGACAGGCTAACACATTTGTTACATGAACTCTCCGATAATAATGTTGAAGTACATGTTCTTATGTTATGTGCTTATTAATGAATTTATGAGGCATAGCTGGTCTATTTCCTTCTATTCTCTAATTGTGCATAACTATTTCCACTCATACTCATTGATTGCTTGATATTAATGCTTTGCTTGCTTGATACATTGCATGATTCATCATTATTTTGCATGTGTGAGAATTTCGATTCCTTGTGAGAAACACAAAAGTCTCTGTGTGCAAGGCATATACCGGTGTGTGCACATACCGTCATGTAATGAATTGATTTGCTTTGGCAGAGAGGGAGAGAGTGAGCAAGTCCATGTATTTATTGCCTGCCTGCATGCTGCCATCTCCATAGCAACAGCAATATGGGTGACTTGAAGAGAATTTCAACAATAATTTTTGTGTTCAAAATCAAGGAATGAGCCTTGTTTGACTACGAGGGCTGACTGATTGCTTCATTCAAAGAGTGACAGTTCACAGCTGAGGGACTTGTGGCTGGAAGTCATAACGCACCTCATTGCAGCTTCCAAAAATGCCTTATGAATGGATCAATGGAGAGGAATCATAGAGCACTGATTACAATGCTTGAGCAGAAGTCGGCCAAGTATGGGCTGAATGAGATGATGATTGAACACGCAAGCAGTTCAATGAGAAGAAGAAGGAGGAGGAGAAGAAAAAAACAGAAGTAAAAATAATGAAGAAATAAAAAGAAAAGTCTACAGCACCCGGTATTCCCAGGCGGTCACCCATCCAAGTACTAACCGGGCCCGACGTTGCTAACTTCGGTGATCAGAC
>KB309782.1:7641-37790 GCA_000328365.1 Capitella teleta
TCGGATAGGCGTGTATTTTATTTATAACTCGTGCAAAACTGCGAGTCGCTCACTAAGGCGGACTTAATTATGACCATTTTTTAACAATGTGGAGATAGGCCCCATGGTTCAGACGGCTTTCAGTGATGTATATCTAGTGTTTCAACCGCGCAAGTGTTTCATAAAAAAAAAACATCCGGCGTCTGCTCCCACGTGGCGATCACATTCGTATTGCAATTTACATGTACACGTATATTGGAAGAGTACAGCTACCCGGACTCATCACTATTCCCTATCCCTTCTGTAACCTCCCCTTGGGTCATCAAACTTAGCATCCTCCTCCCACACCTATCTCGCGACCTTATCACTCAATCACGCTCTTTAAACTGATAAGACAACCTTGGAAACTCCCAACAAACTGCCAAAGGATGTTTAAGCTGTTGCCATGGTTACATGGTGCTGTTCTTTCTTGGTCCCTGGATTCTCAAGTGCACCCTGTCCCTCACCAAGCGAATGGCACGTGTCGCCGCAAACATCTAAAATTAGAAAAATCCCGGATCAAATCCAATAAAGCATGCGTGGCCGTCCAGTATATTCTAGGCTATAGGCTAATAGCCTACACATGTACCGTAAAAAAAAAAAAAAAAAAAAAAAAAAAAAAAAAAAAAAATCGCTAAATCAATACACGAACATTCCTGTCATGAATAAATGAAATTTTTATTTACATGTTTATATCACCATAATTATTAATAAAAAATCACTTACACTTCACTCACACGTTCACATAAATGTGAACAAAAGCAAATACAAGTAAAAACAAGTCATGCAACTCTTGTCCCCAACATGGGGAATGTGGGCTTATTTATTGAAATGTTAATTATGCATAAACACACTGAATAAAAGCACGCGCGTCTGAAGGCACTTGCTCTTCGCAAAAATGAGGCAGAAACCAATACAATTAACTCACGCTTCAATGGTTGCCTCAGAACAGCTGTTGCATTGTCAGCGAAAACGCTTGACAAAAATATCCACTGCACTTTTCAAACATAATTATTTCCTGATTTATAATTCCCGTTTATAGAGCGGTAATACAATAACGTTTTACGCATAAATTAACAATCCGCTACCTAAAATGATTGGTTTCTGGCTTTGACGATTGACGTATTGCGTTGCCTTGGTAACCATATACCCGTTCCGGAGGGGCCTTTGATGAGAGTCGGTAATTAATCTTGGAGGATATATATATCCTCATGCTGATGGAATATTGTGAGCGTTATCACTTGGACAGGCTACGCAAGGAACAGGTAAGTGCAAGACACCTGTCTATAGCTAATCGTTGTAACGAAATTCCAAGAATAGGACCACAGATATACTTACGTTATTAGTTGTGCATGCAATCAAATGTTCATCAATAATATCCCATAGTTCTACCAATGATCATTGCTGCTATATGAACGCGTGACAACCCTGGAATTTCTGTTTGGTGTCATCTGCATGCATGCTGCATTCGTACACTGTACTCTCGAAATCATATCTCCCTGATTCTGTATGCAAAATGCATTTATGTATTGTAAGCCTATAATTATATGTTAATTATATGTTGGCAGGTTAATCGAGTTATCGCCCACACCACTTCGCGATGCGTGCAGGTTGAGTGTGGTTGGGTTTTTAAACCTTTTAACAAGAGTGCAGGTACGTATAGTCACAGGTAGATTGTTAATTAAATGTGAATTTAAATTGGTAATGATAAATGTGAATTTGATATTTAATTTTGATTTATCTATTTGGCTATATGTATATTTTATACATGAATCGCAAAGGGGAAACAGACAGACCATGCAGAAATACTCTAAATGTAGAGGAAATACCGTGATCACATCGTAACATCACAGAGTTTTGTTGTACTTTCATAAACTGTGACAAATTAGTCTACACATGAGTACATTGTGCTGGCATGAGTACTGTCTCGCGTCATGCATTCAATTATTACTAACTTGAACAAAAAGAATTGTAGCCAATCATAAAAAGGATGGATGCTTATTAACTAGCTATGCTACGGAACGATTTTCCGACATAAAAATCGATGTTCAATAATGCAATCATTATACACGTATGATAATGCATTCCACGTAAGCAATAATTAGTTTAGCCAGTGGTCAATATGCACCATGCACATACGAATAAATGCGGCACCAAGTGTGCTACATAATAGAATATTACGTAAGTGATTTCCTGGTCTGGATCTGTTCCTGGCTGAAATAGATGAGAATTCCTTTAATTGATATTGGGTCACAGAACGATATTGGAACCAAACCATTTGCAAGGTAATTATCCTCGAGTGCGAGGTTCGAACATCGAAGGATCCGAAGGCACCCTCTTGTATGTATACTATGCGATGGCTGCCAGGTATAAGAAACCCGGGACCAGGGATGACCTCCACTGCTACAGCAGATCCACAATCGAGAACATCATGTATGCATACATATCGTAAATATTAGCAGTCAGCAATCTTGTTGTGCTGTTATGATCAGCACTTCAGCAATGGTGTGGGATGTATGATCATGGTGTGGGATCATGATTGCCATTATATATACGTGTAGTATAAAATATTGAAGGGCAATACTAAAGTAGGTCATAGGACGATAGGGGTGCATTAGATATGCCAGCATACACATACCATATGAAGACTAGAGCACTATATATAGGTGCCTGGATGGAATGGCCATGGAATTATAGAAATCAACCATGCTGTCTTGAAGCACAGATGGTCGGAGATCAATAATAGGAGATGATGATCAGCAATCAGAAGCAGTATCTCCCAGATCAGATCAATCCTTTCTGCGAGATATGCCTTTGATGTCGAGACGTCCTTCATCAGTGCAAACACCCTGAGGGGCAATCTCTATTATTTATTGTTACATGGTCAGTGATCACCATAGCAACAAGACATGCGCAGTGTCCGGAGCTCACCCCAAACCCCCTTCTGATCTCTCCATACATAACCAAAGGCTCAGAAAAAAAAGAACACTCAAATTGCACTGACCATGGGCGAGGTCAGTGTTTCCACTTTTCTGGGTCAGTTCATAGGTCATGAGGGCGCGAGGGGAAACAGACGCGCGCTTAGAAAATCAATAATAGCAGGGAGCGCATGCACGTAAACAAAGTGAGTCCCAGGGTAGTTGCAAATGCGGCCTTTGCTTTGACAGTCCTCATAGTGCGTACCTGGACAGAAGGGGAAAATCGTCCAGCGATATTATGTGAGTGATATATAAGAGCGATGTTGGGTTAGCTGTGTTTATATATGAGCGCATTGTCGTATCGCTTGCTGGAGCTTACACTACCAGGAGGCATCATTTCGTGAGGAATATCTCTTTTCTTTTTTTTGGGTGTGTATTTTGAACCCGTAGGCGGTCTGTTGCATGTGTCTTCGAGTGGATGATATAACTTATCTAGGAGATTATGAGGAATTTTAAGCACTTGGAAAAGTGGGAAAAATCATCTTCGGGGTCGTGTATTTTTTTCTTCTCTCTTCTTGTCTTTAGAACGCTGTGAGACTATATATTAGTTGCACTATGGACAGTTAGCGCTTGTCTCACTTTTCGAACATTCTTGTCTGTTTTTCGTCGTCGTGTTCGCTTCAATTGCTTCGCCATGATTAATGCAAAGGTAAGTCCTGATTGCCTGATAACCAGCAGCAATAATCCTATCAGGGTTTACGTAATGACGTCATATTTTGCACTCTGAGTGATTGCAATAACCAATCACAATGCCAGTGTCAACTGCCAAGTAATGATGTTAATCAATAACTGTACAATAACAACAATTTTGTATTTTTCAAAATTGTGAACTAATCACAATAGTCTTTCGTAATTATTAATATGCTGATTGTTTGCATTCGGACGGTGTGAAGATTGGAAATGTTGGCAGGATCAGAAGTGGGAGAAACTGAGGATTTAATTAATGCTAAAGATTAAAGGTGTGTTTGAAGTTTCTCATTCAAACACTTAGAAGGGATTTGTTGAGTCAGATCCATTTCCGCAGCCCCATTGCTATATGGCTGATTCCCATTGTGAATTCCTGACTGATTTTGTGATTTGGTGAATATCAAGAATCGTGTTCGATAAAAGAATCGACACCGAGTTCTGGTGCATTCACTTATTCCAGGTGTATCATCAAAATCGTATTTATCATTCCATAATATCAATTGCATCCTATTAACATCCCAATATCATGTCTGCGTGCCATATTTTAACAATTAACCTATATATTTTCGGTATAGACGGTATACGAGTGCACTGCGCCTGAATATCTGACGAAATACACCTGTACCATGATTGACAGGTGTCAATATGGGAAGAAATGCTTCCTATTTTGACATTCGGATCAAAGAACACACCCACCATATGTTGTTACATAACCAAGTTAATTACTCGTGTAGTTGCATATCCATGTTTCATCGTAAGACTGAGAATTATCGCGTTATTGGCGTAATATACATGATGTAATTGTTATTATTATATTACTTGTACATCCAACTTCATCTACAGTGCGTTCTCGTATCTGTTATCAAGGCGGCATTATACTATATATATTTATCTCGGGAAGCATAACATCGTTTAGATCCGTTCCTATATGATTTCATCATTCCTCCCCGAGCATAAAAGTCAAACGTTGACCGATCCCCTGTAATCCACAGGGAGGCGCCACCCACATCCGTCATGAGATATTATGACGACCTTGACCTTTCGAAGCATCCAAGTGTGTTGATTATTCGTTAATGGCTGCCATACAGGAAATGAATGATGCCTCATTGAGTCGGATCATGGCTCACAAAAACGGATCACGTGGCACCAGAGGCCATTTTGTTCTATTGCCTTTTATATTTTGCACAATGATTTACAAAATATCCTCTAGATTACTATGGTACAAGCACCACTGCATGCGTTTATCCTGTTTATCCTGTATTGATATATATATATATTGAGTTCTTCGGTTTTCTATTAATCATAGATGATATATATTGATGATTTGCGTATTATTCAATCCCCTTAATTACACCTTGCGTTGTCTATCAAAGCTACCCATAAACCCCTCAAAGGATCCAATCCATCGCCCAGCCCTCTCCTTACACGTACTTGTACACTCACGCACTTTAATCCCAAATACGCACGCACCACAAATATACGCACGCCCGCGTTGCAACCTTTAAGACGATCCAGATGAAACCTGTATTCCGCGCGGGATGTCGCGTCAATTTGTCAAAGGCAAACCGCGTCGAAGCCCCACATTATACAGCTCTCTGGCAGAGAAGTGTCGTAAATAACACTTGCTCACTAATTGATTGTCCTTTCGCTTCCAACATGCTCTCTGTGTGCATCCATGCTTTGGTGATATTGTGACAGACTCCTGGCGCCACCACGTCAGCCAGAAGCCATTCGATGAAAATTGCTGGCAAACTCAAATTTAACATGCGACGAACAATCTGCGATATCCTTATAGAAATCCACCCCAACTTGTGCTTCTGTGTGCTTAATGGTTAACAAAAATACGCTTATATTACGCAACAGTAGCCATGTAAGCCAAGACTCATGCAGCTCATAGTACTACAGCAAAGATTGAACACACAAGAACAAAATATGCAATGTTTGAAGCATGTTAAGGCATTCACGAAAGCGTTATAGCTCCGTTCCCTCATCCATGCAACGACTTGCATCACGTGATGTTTGGCTTGCAGCGGTTGCTTTGAGTGGATGAGTGTTTGCACCTTTTTCGGAGGGGTTTGGGAGGGCGTGGGTTCACACGAACCCCCCTCTGGGCTCACTGTGAACGTCGGCAATGAAACCCTTCGTCTTGTGCCGGGTGCACGTACCACGTGAGAGGTTCGATGTGATTTAGGGTGTGGTGCCTGGTCCAACATCCCAGCACTTTGATTTCACGGAAGGTTTTCCGAACATTCCCGAGATATCTTCGGTATATATTTCCGAAGCCACACATCCATGCACCCTCTGAATTCTCTCAGCATTGGATTCACATATAAATACTAACTGATTAGTGGCATGATTGCTCTCTAAACATCTTGTTAATGTTTTCTTAACATCAACACAGCATGCAGAATGCAACATGTTGTCACAACAGTTTTGTAAACAGCTGGGTACTACATCAACTGCATCAAGGAATCTTCCTTCTTTTGAAAACACCAACATGTTGCGAACAACTCGCAGCAGTGCGGTATTTGAGAAAGAAAAAAACACTTTGAAATCCATGTATGCAGACACTATTTATCACTTCAGAGTGGCACCAGTAACTACTAACCAGTACTAGTTTACACTTCACAGTATACTTACAAGTCCAAGATGAAGATCCCCTTTAAGTACCAGCAACTTTGAAATAGACACCTTGAGCAGTTAAGGACCCAAGGCCTTCGTTTTATTAGTTTAACCCCTGGGTATAAAGTTTCCTTGGCGTTTTAGGTTAATAATTGGAGAGCAACTGCTACAGCTGTGAGTGAACACTTTAATCACTTTAATGTTTTGCTTGATGAGCATCTTATAACTATGAAAAGTAATTTCACTGATGATTACGCAGGGATTCGTTTGGCAGACTTATTTATCAGGTGGTATTTTCACCTTTTTATTCAGCACGGAGGATTAATATATAATGTAATTTAAGAACAATGACCACTATTATATCGCACTTGTATAGCGACACAAAGGGTGTATATAGAATACTTCCAAACAGTCTCGTTTCCATATCGTTGCTAAGGGATCGTTGGCATAGAAACCAATCGTAAACAAGGGCTGAGATTGCGTGCGGACGAGCGGCGTCTCGGTGGCAAACAGCGCCTAATTCTCATCGGGTCTCTCTCCTCTCTCTGCAGATGACGCTTGTCTGCCTCTCAGGCACTTCGTTCGATGACTTCCTCGCAACCTTCCACCAGTAACCCGGGGCAACAAAGCGCCTGGCAGAGATTCAGAGCCCGCCTTCCGACGTGTTCACCAGGAAAACTCTGCACGTGCACACGACCAGCCTCCTCCTCAGCCAACGATCCTGACAAGGCGCCACGCCCTAAACCTTGGGAGAAATTCAAGTTCTCATCCCGTCGCACTGACTCTTCATCAGAAGAGAACTCGGAACAGAAAACCAGTCTGTTGAAGAGCACGATGACGCGCACGAGAGATGACCTGCGCCACCTGCGTTTCTGGCGCGCTGTCTTCTCGGAATTTCTCGGAACGATGCTCTACGTCATCGTTGGATGTGGGGCCTGGACGGAGAACTCCAGGGTCCCCGAGATGACTCTGAGCGTCCGGGTCGCCCTGGCGTTCGGTCTGATCTACGCTGTGATCATCTACTGTGTGAGGAACGTGACGGATGCTCACTTGAACCCCTCCATAACCCTCGCTATGCTGGTCACACGGAGGATGTGCTTCCTCAGAGCCATCCTCTACATCGTCGCCCAGTTCCTAGGTGCCATCCTGGGCGCTGCTCTTCTCTACGGTCTAACAGCCAGGGAATATCTGGCGCAGTTGGGATGCACCATCCCCGGAGACGAAGTTTCCGATGCCCAAGGATTCGGGATTGAGCTCTTCTCGACCTTCATCCTGGTCTTCGTCGTTTTTGCTGCTTACGAGAAATCGAAGCGTGAGGAGGCGATCACTGCTCCGTTTATCATCGGAATTGCCCTGGCTGCCGTGTCCATGTTTGCGGTAAGTTACCTGTGATGAACTAATCATTGATGTATGCCAATAACATAATGTAATACACCTCATAATTATGGCTATGGATCGTTGTACTGCGTGCATTGCGTGCAAAATCGGCCACAGGGGGTTTAATTAATCAGTCCTTTTGAGCTAATAACTTGCCCCTAATGCTGTACTTTATTATCAGAAGATGCACGCAGAGGTTCTGTGACTAAAGTTCAAACTCAATTAGAGAAGGTGAATAATCTTAAACTAATCATTAGCCTTTCATTGCAAGGAGAAGCCGGTGGTTATCTTGTAAAATGTCCTTTGGTTTTATGGTTGATAATTTGTCTTGCAGGTACCGTACACTGGTGGGAGTTTAAACACGGCTCGTTCTTTCGGCCCGGCTGTCATCAAGAATGTTTGGAGCCACCATTGGGTGAGTGTGATAAGGGTGCAAGATAAGAGGCACTCTCTTCTGAAGTGTCAGAGTGCTCGAAGGAAGCGAACAGACAACAACTCATGTCCCAACACCTTGAAATAGAATTAACCTTATCTCAGAGGTCAGGAAGACAGCTGGTTGCTTAGAATAGTTTGGGCTGTTGCCGTAATAACTATATAGATCGTGGTGTAACGTATACATAGAAAGGGATGATCATGTGCGTGTATATTGTATACATGCATACGTATTGATAGAGATGTAAGGTTTATAGGACTATCCAATAAGGGTGCAGATGTTTGCTGTCGAGTCATTTAGAAGCGAGCCAATGTGGGATTTATGGTACCAATGTGCTCAATTTGTCTTGACGGCAATTGGACCCTTGGACCTAATACAGACTCAGCACTCCCCGTGTTCATTACGTAAGCATTAATGTTATTGATTGCTGGTGAGGGAGAAGGGAAACTGATGGTACAGAGGCCAAGGATGCGCAAAGGAAGAAGGTCAAGAATGATGAGTACGAATGGTCGATTTGCTGATTTATAGCTGCGATATAACACTGATAGCTCAGTACAGCTATGTAGGCCAAAAACAGGCCCCGCGTCTATTTAATATTTCATTGGGTGCGGATGACCTGGCTCTGATCTTGCGACGACCATTTCATGAAACACGAACACGCTGTAATGGTCGCAGGCGGGTGCTGTTATCAGAGTGCACCAATCGTGAAATCAAATGTCAATCAGTTTTATTTTGTTGCTGCAAGAGACGCGGGATCTTGTGGAGAAATTATTTGTAATACCATTTTGTAGAATCGCCTGGTGGTAGAAAAATGCATAATATAAAATCAGAATGATCGAAGCAAGTAGTGCAAACTTACGCTTGCATCAATGGAGTGGGTAGTAGATATAACATAGTTATAATGGTGTAGTACGTATGTATATTATTCTTTAGAATGCGGAGATATAAATATATCACTAATTTGTTGACATAGGCCTAATATATAATCTCAAAAGCATGTTAATTGAGAACATAGAAAGCTGTAATTTCGTAAATCTTGTTGAAATACAAGAAGCGATATGGTTATATTGTTCCTCTGTCATGTTTACAAGATTCATGTGTTCCTTATATCAAAACAACGATAAAATTTAACAGCAAGAGCTCTGCCACGAGTGAAAAAAATAGAATTAAAAAACAAGAAGCACACTCCCCAGCACCCCTCTTGACATTGAACAGGGTCTATTTTTTTTTTTTTTTTTTTTTTTTTTTTTTTTTTTTTTCCATCTGCTCTTGTAACAGCCAATCACAGCCTCAGGAATGAAACTTAATTATCTCAAATAAAGGTCATGACCTCGTTGCCATGGTAACTGATGATACAGACAAGTTTTTAGACGCTGTCACGGTTTGGGAGGGAGACAAAAAATCTTCTTGTGTTCTTCGCTATGTCTTGTGTAGCTCAGATTCCTGAAATTACTTCTCCCTCTAAAAAAATCTCAGCCTTTTAGCTGACTGAGTTCCGTAGAAAACCATAAGTTTTTTTGTAACGGCTTAACTCTCATAAGGCTCTTATCGTTTAAATTATTCCGGGGTATGAACTCGTCATTAATTGAAGAATTATGCGCAAAATCTATTTTTTACAATATATGTACACAATTTAACATCTTGTCAATGTGTTAAGAACACTTAAATACTCAACTTTTATTTCTCCTTCTAACAGGCGGTAGGTAACTTTTTATAGCTGGATTTATTTGGTGGATGTGTTTTTGACTTTCTTTATTTTTATCCACTAAAACTCTGTACACAATAATTTTCACGCTGATCGGTTTAATTCTGCATCTTGGGTTGAGGAATTTTATAAACATTTCTCTGTAATATTCTCAAGTAATTCCTAGTTTAAATTAGTCATTAAATATTTCGTTTTTAGTCCTTTACTAGCATGTTATCGGATATAACATTGTTTGCATTAATAAATAATCATAATGTAATCATATAATTCATAATTGTATGCACATGTACATGTACGTACATGCAGTTAGTACTTTAGTATTTAGACTAACTGACTAATAATATGTCGTTTAAATATACACGTAGTTAATTATATGTGACACTGACCATTTTCACCAATGTTGCACGAGATTAATTATGGTATAATTTATATTTTGTCTATTGAAGTCTATTGTCTAGGGAACAGATTGGGGTATCTCTACGGGAGGAACCTATTTAATTACGTAACCACATATCAATCACAGTTATCGTAATTTACTTATACAATCAGGTTGGAATTCCCACAATACAATCATAGCATTATTGATATCCTTCGGGAGCCTCACACCCATGGGTCACTGTAAGGGCTGCAATAGTTCAAAAAGGTCAAATTTCGGACTGAAATGAAGTTAGCCGATGGAAGGCACATGCTGGTACATGTAATATAGATAGTACAATATAACATACAAGTATATCAAAGAGAGAAGTGCTGTATAATTGCGCTTCAAATGGAAGGCATCGATGGGTAAACATCACGAAATTACCAAGCGAAACATTCTGTGAATAACAATGAAGCAATTGGATGAGTGTTTGTTGACAGCGCTTCTTTCGAAAGCGGCGCCTAACAAAGCCTGTCAAACGGGAGGCTCTGTCGTCGAGAGGGGAGGGGAGGGGGAGGGGGGTGTCCGAGTACACTTCTGAGGCAGATGCTTCGCTAGTCTTCTGTTCGTGTACGCAGCGCGAAGGAGCTGCGCAGAAATTTCCTTCGCGTACCTATTCTTATGGTATGCGTTGCACCCCTTGATAGAGCGTGTAAGTAATTTGCTGCAACCCAAGATGCGATCTTTCAGCCTGCCACGTGCCCGCCTACTTTTTCGCGGGGCGCTCATTTCTCGCTGACACACGTCGACATGAGACGTCGAAACTAATGAGGAGAAATGCGCTGAGGAACGATTCGTTTATCGGTCAAGGGCGACAGGACGTCCCTTTAGAGGGCCTAGTAAATGGGCCACGTACCTCTGGCGTTTTGTTGGGGTTTTTTTTGTGGGTACGGGTGCGTTGTATTGGTTATAATACTGGGGGTCGAAATTATGTCAATGTTCAGTTTTTGTATTTTTATTGGCGGAAAATGAACAGCGGGATGCTGAAAACTGATAAGGATTCTAAGTCAGTCGATTTGGCGTGAAATGAAACGGGTAATCGAGGATAAGACCTCTTTACGATCGATTCTCAGGATTAGGAGCGGCATTCGCAAGGCTGTAATATTACAGAAGCCATTTTATATCACGACCATGCTGGTAATCATAACGCACTCGTCACCCAAAATAAAACCGTTATGATTATTGGTAATTCGTGTGCAACTGTAATAATTGAATAATTTATTCATTCCAGATCTACTGGTTCGGGCCTCTCTTGGGCGGCATTCTTGGCGGGGCTTGCTACGAGATCGTCTACTCGACCAAAGCGACGTTGAACCGGATGAGGGCTTGCATGCTGGTGTTCCATCGCGGACCCTCTGACCCAGTCGACATCGAAGGAGACGCTGAGATGGGCGTCCATGAGGCCCCGGAGGCTGAGAGTGACATGGCACTGCACACAACGAAATTGGGAGAGGAGTGTCAGGACGAGGAGACCTGCCTCGGGGATGAAATTAAACTCGATGATGACGAGGACGATTTGAAGAAGTAAATCAACTTTTTAATTACCACCCCGAAAAAAAGGAAAGAAAAATTCGCCTTAAAAATTATTTTTGTAAGATCGAAGGTCACAATGTTTTTATACATTCCTGTGGGAGGAAGAGTTTTTAAGGAGCGTAATGAATTTAGATCTTGAGTAGAGAAGGAGAGGCACTTTTAATGAAAAATTTCAATTTATTAACTATATTTGTTGCATGTAGTAATACTTATTGACCAATTGCATGTTGAATTTTTTTTTCTTATTGATACAAAATTTTGATATTAATCTTTTTGAGATTTTGTGAACCGCCAGGTAGCGTTGTGAACTATTATGTAACAGCGTATTTGTTGTGTAATCTGTTGTGTGCTAGTCAGTAATTAATGACCTCTTTATGAACTTGCATTTTTCCCAAAACAAGCAACTTGAAAAAAAAAAAACATTTAGTCAAACACTGCATCTGACCTCAGGTTAAACACTACAAAAATACTCAAAAACTTATAAGAAAAATAATAACAACTAAATAAAAATACTTAAATATCATATGCTTTATTAATTCTGCATTGTAAGCGATACAAATATTTTTTAACCAATTGAGAATAATTATTCAATCACTTGTACAACATGTCGGAATGCTTTTAATAATTGCACATTATTCGTGAATATTAATTAGCATAATGAGTGTAGAGGTTTAGTCAATAATATATTGATGAGTATTTCACATTTCTTCATCATCGCTGAAGCCCCAGACCTGTTGAGCATAAATAATTAATTAAAAAATTTGTTGAACGCAATTGCATGATATTTGTATGCATGCCTCATTTTTCTTGAATTTTTTTTTGTTCTGATATATTTTTATGTATCAATGTATATTCAATTTTAATAAATGTTTTAATGCTGTTCAGAGTCAGAATTGTTTCTTTAATAATCTGAGAATCTAAAGGAGTCAAGATTAATGGGGTCAAGATTAAATGGGTCAAACAACTGACCTCTTCATCCATGGTGCTCAAGTGCATCTCACTTAAACCGGTCAAATCTTCAAGATAACTTGGTTCGTTGAACGCGTTGAGCAAAAACTCAAACCCTTTCTTGCGATATTCCTCCACAACCTGCGATGAAAAAAAGTTAATTAAAAGTTAGTTATTAAGAAGTTTATACAAATATTGGGGGAATATATGTTCCATTAGTAGATGAATGGGTGCAGTCTCCTCATAAAATAAAACCAACATGAATATTTAACCTAGATTCATTGAAAGCAATTACCCTTGAAGAATGAAATTTCAAAAATGCCATAGCAACTGCTGTATTTCATCCGCTTTTGAGCGCAATTTTCCTATAGCGCCTGGCCCTTGCAACCATAGCAACACAAATGGTGATTTCTGGGGCTTTGATATTCATGACAGTATATCAACGATTCAAGCAGGTTTGACAAAAATGGGCATCGATGGTCAGCAGAATGGACGGTGTCTTCATGAATGTGTAATATAAGCCAATGAACCTGGCGTTAGAAACTTCGTTGCACTTCAATTTTTTTTCAGTATAGGTTGAAAACTTCTGAAATCACAACGCATTTCTCTTTTGCCCAAAAAGTACGTTATGATATTCATCAGGCATAAAATCGTAACGCACTCACCAACAAGTGCGTTAAAGGGATAGGGAACTGAATTTCAAGTGATGTTCTATTGACTCATAGCACCAATTGATAGCATTCCGTGGCGAAAGCACCATGCCTGGATGCAAGCGTAAGGAAATAATCCATTCCGAATATCGGGGTTAGCATTGGGCCTATGGGAGAATGACTTCCATTGCGAAGTATAGGAGGCAAACGTCAGCTGAAGGCTTGCCGTGATTGGCCCCGTTCCCCTCGTGAAGCTATCGATTTCAGCCAATCAGAGCAGATCATCTTCGCCATAAAAGGACATCTCTGTTGTTTATGAAACGAAAGCGCATGCGTGGTGCACTCTGGCTGACCTTTTTACTGTTTCAGGATGAGAAACATGGTAGGTGTCCTAGAAAATCGCTTGTTAAAATAAGAAAAGTAGCGAAAAATATTTTTTTTTCGCGCCTGACTGGTGGCAAAATGATTATTCTATCTATTTCCGAAAAGAAAATAAAAAAATATCCAGGGGTTTAGTCGCAGGACACGCTGATATGACGAGGCCCATTGTAAAAGATGGGGAACTCGGTGTTTCATCACAGCTCCTGACGTCACGCCTAATTAGCAATATATCTCCCACGAAATCGTTAGGAATGATATTCCTTGTGTGAGCCAGGCATAGGAATCATATTTGGTGCATCAAATAACGACTCAAAGTCCATTTTTAACCAGTTCTCCCTCCCTTTAAGATTACAAGAAGAGCGACACTCACGATATTGGAGCATGCTGTGCATTGATCAAAGGCTTGACCGGTGGGCATCAGGAGATTAAATCGAGATAGAAATCCACGAATCTAATTTAAAAAATTTAATTAAAATTAAAATAAATCCATAAACTGATATGTGGCAACCTGATGAGGCACCAGACCGAGGGGGCACTCTGTGTCGACGTTGAGTTCCTCGTCTTTTGATCTGATGTCAGCGGGCGCTTGGCCCCTACCAAGGAACAAAAAATCCACTTTGACCTTGAATGACCTTTAACCTGCACTGACCTCTGTGGGTGAGTGAGTAGTGAGATGAGTAATTCAACAGCGAGGGCAGAGGTCATCATGGAGAGACCAGGGCGCGCCACAGTGCACTGCTGGTCAAGGGTGCGATCCCGAGTGGACTGAAACCAAAAGGAATTCAAATATGGCCAATGACGCCGTTTACTTTACATCGCCCGGGGCAACCACATCATTGCAAAAGTAGCACCCAAGTTGGTGGCCTGAGATTGACTGCGTGAGAGATGCTTTTTCGCTCGTTTCCATAGCAACCGCACGCTGGGGCAATCGCACACCATGCCGCACAACCAAAAAAGTGTCGAATCCCAAGGCTGCATTAATTACAATCTGTAAACGAGAATTGTTCAGATTGAGTACGAAGATATTTTAAACCGTGACTTTGGTCTTTGCAGTCGCGATCAGCGTGGGCAGCCAACGACTCTCCCTCGTGTCCATCAGAAGGAACACAGCGTCGTGATCCTCAATCAAGTGCTCTAGGCGTTCAACGTCACGCTTCACATGGTCTTTGGTTCCGTCTGATTAAATCATTTAAATCCAAGATACATTTCCAGGTGATACACTGACCCGTGACCGAATGCCCTGGCATTGGGATAGAGAACACGTGTCCCTCCGTTCTCTGTTAATTCCAGAAGAAATCGTTAACACTGGTCAGATTTTAAATAATTGGATCTCACGACTCCAGGGAAGATTTTCCTCAAACTCTCAGCAGCGCACTCTGCTTTAGGACGGCCACCGTTCATGCTGTCCTCAAAAGTGAACAGCGTTTGTCGAACGGGGTTGGAGTACGAAACGCTGCCGTTATCCACAAATGTGATAGTACGCACGCCCCAGGCCTGCGACGCTCGATATAAAATACACGTTCAATGATTCCAACAAGCGCCCACCATCAGAGACCGAGCCACGTTGCAGCCCAGGGTACCCGCCCCAAGCAGAAGGCATCTCGTCTCGGAGATCAGGTCCAGATCAAGAGACGGCAGCAGTCGCCAACGCATCAACTTCAAGTTCAGATCCACAGCAGACTCAGCCAATCTGCAAGAAACTCGCATCACGAGAGCTCCGAACACATCCGTCGCAAACAAACCGAGATGGATCCATCGATGGTCCCAAGTTCACGATACGCGGACCAAGCTTCCCTCGCTCATTCTTCTCCCAGCCAATGCAGCGAGGACTCTCTGTAACAGACAGAACAATTAAGCGGAGTTTTCTTGGAATAGCGTGGAATTTGAACCGGTGAGGTGAGAGATGGAGGGGAGATCCACAGTGAACACAAGACTGTGATCGACAGATCGGACGCCCTCCTTGAAGCGGTCTCTCAGGCAGAGAACTTTTGCTACGCCGCCGAGTTTTTCAGACCTATCAGAGGGTAGAGTAGAGTGTTGAAAGACGGAGCTTCATTTACCAGTGATATGCGGCTAAGGTTAGGAAGACTCTCAACGGCCAGCCGGGGTAATCGTCCAAGTTGCATGGGTCACAAACACAGAGAAAAAACTGTCAAGGAAATTGAATGAATTAAATGAATTAGATAAAACAAATAAAACTTTTAACCTCATCATCACCAGAATAGAAATCATCAAAATATTTCAAAGGAGCCAATAAAAAAGATGTTTTGGTTTTCTTTCCAAGGAAAAAAGCAACATGCTTTGGAAGGAATTCTTTATCATATGCAATGAGTAACTGCTCCACCTATAAGCGAATATAAAGTACAAGGAATAAATTCACCAAACAGAGATTAGAAGCTACTTGTTCGTCCGTGAGAACTTGGTTGATTTTCTTTCGTTCCTTTACCGTGATCTTTTCCGGGGCACACAGCGCAGGGAACGCAAACCAGTAGAAAAAATTGTACTTCTTCAAATCCTGTGACATTAAAATTGAAATTAAATGTGAAATTTTCCCTGACAATAAATATCTGGTTGTATACCGCGAACGTTAGAAGGAGGAAGCGGGAGAGAAGTGTTGGATTTTCGAGCGCCTCTCCCGAGACGATGCTCTGCCAAATCTGATATAATAATCAATCAATCAATTAATTAATTGTATTAAAATATAAACTGACCTCCTTCCCAGTTGTGTCAAGCAGATTTCGTTTGTCAATCGTCTTGAAATCGTTCAGGGTATTCGTGTTCTTGATGAAACCACGGCTCGGAAAATGACGAATAGGTACTTTGAAATTTCTGAAGAACAAAATCTTATTAAATACAATAAATGAATTAAATCCTAATTACGGTTGGAATGCATTGTAGTCAAGGTTGAGATGGGAGGGAATTCCTGAAGCATCTCCTGAAGGGAAACGACTTTTAGAGGAGCCGAGCACTGAGTTCCGAACTGACCGTTGAAGAAATAACCGGTAAGCGGTTGAGGAGCATCGTCCAGTTGGAAGACGTCCAGTTTGAGTTGCGTGAGTTGGTGCCAGAATCCTGTGTCCAGGGCACTGCTGAATGGAGAAAACTGCAGAAGCTTCTCCTCTTTTGAAGCCATCTTATCTTATCGTCTTCTGCAAAGATGAAAATGAGATCTAATCTCAGTTTCATTCCTGTAATCGACAATTTCAGGCTATTCCAGGGGCAATCTAGACCTGAACTCATCCTATTGGATGAAACGAGGTTAGCTAGTTTACTTAAAAGTCTCTTATTGCTGAGACTTCATAACTTTATTTAGAAATCGACTCAAATTAATCCAGTTCTTTTCCTCGAGATTTCCGCCCCATTCATGCAGCCAATAACAAAAACGGCATCCGGCAGAAAGACACCCAATTTGAGAAACTTCAATTTGTCAGACACGCCATTCGCATCACAGAGGGTGCCAAAAAAAAGGGCCTAAAACCCCAAATTAAAAAACTGTCATGAAACTTATTAAGCATATCATCTTTTAATCAGCAATTAGGTAACAAATTCACAAGTAAAATCCATTGCACTATAGTACTGAATACATTGCCATTGTGTTCATTATACCGCTCATGCAAACTGAATTACTGATCCATTGGCCTTAATCTCGTTCCAAGACTCCTATTGTTATAAGGATCATCATCCCCACAGATTAGGACTATATGCAGTTAGATTAGCCTCATAGTTCTTAAGCTGGCTGAAATAAAGGTACAAACAATGTTCTTTTTGACCATGGTCGTCAATTAGGGGGTAGGATTACGGATTTTCGCATAACTACTTTAATTATTTAACAATTTCAAATTTTGTTACATTTTTTAGTTGTGATATGAATGGGAGTCACTCTGGTGAAAACTTTATACATATAACAACAATTTGAGCAGAGTTATAAGAAATTATCTGAGACATATTTTTAAAAAAGTACTCAAAATCAGTCCTAATTATAAACCGTACATTTCAGCCATAAGTAATCACTTTCCCAGCTTAAGCAGCAACTGATGTCCGTATTATGGGTTTACATGCAATTATACTTGTTTTTAAATGAAATTTATGGATGTAGGTAGTTTGTGGGGCTCACACTGAACACATTTAGATACTGGTATACGTAATATTGTCCTTTTGGACACACCCCAACCATCATAACCATGTTCAAAACGTGTTTTCTATCCATAAGCTACCCTTTAATACTGCTATCACGCTAAAACGTTAACTAGGGATGTTGTATATTATAAAAATCACTGTCCTGTTTTTACCCGAATTGTTGACACCTTTTTTTTCTAAAATTTGGGCTGCCAGGTCAGAGGTCTGAGGTCAAGGACTATTACTAGTATAATAAGTATTAGTCATACACTGATATAGACGCAGAGACGTTGAACGTTCCCCAACACTGATACAGTTGACAGTTGTCGAGTTGACTGAATTCAACAGAACATCACTCGGGTAGCAATGTGTCAGGTGAAACTCTTTCGCTTACAGCAACGTTACCTAGAGGAACAATCTGCAATTTATGAATGGATTTATCTGATTATCGCATGTGACAATTTTTCACAGGAAGTGTCAACAATTTCGAAACCGAAAGCTTCATGTCAACTTTGGAGCGAAGTCGAAAGCGGACATTTTCTTCCTTAAAACAAGTTTAGCAGGGGTCACGTGACAAAATATGTAAATGAGCTAAAAGGGAAATCCCACTGGATCATAAGTATTCACAATTAAGTACACATGACTTGTAATTGACAATTTGTGAATGAATTGTGATTCATATTTCAGACTCAGAATGACAGACTTGTTTATGCCAGGTGGAATGCTTTATACGAAAAACAGGAAATGTTGAACGAACAATCACAAGGTCTCAAGTGTCTGAGGTGCGTTATGAAATTTCATACTCCGATAGATTTAATTCGTTTCCATGGTAAAACTCTATAAAACATATATGTACATCAGGTTAAATATTAAGCCAAACCTATACGCATGACTCGATTCAACCGGTATCGATACAATCAGAGCCCTATTTCGTACACAACTAAACTTGGAATAAAGTAAAGAGCAATGGGTATAGAGCTGTTAGGGACGTTGTCAAAACTTGAAGCGTACATTTTCATCATTTGAACAAAATTTAATGTGTGCGCCGAAATCGATGACGTCACGTGCACCAAAAAAATAAATAAATAAATAAATAAATAAATAAATAAATAAATAAATAAATAAATAAATAAATAAATAAATAAATAAATAAATAAATAAATAAATAAAATAATTAATTAATTAATTATAATACTCATGTGAGGCGATCGCCATCGAGCCAAGAAGCTTAAATAGCATGTCATTTAACCACCCTGGATGGAGAGTCATGGTAGCATTTTGGATCAGCGTGGCTGCCTGGATTCTCTCTGCCGTCCAGACTGTTAGCTAGTCATGCGTCCATTCGTCCTGGGGACGCCTCATCTCAGTTTTGGGACGCCTCATTTTTTTAGATGGAACGCTTCGATCTATTTATATAGTAATGACGCCTCGATTTTGCTGCAGTGGACGTGTTGTGTTTTATTGTACGTCACTCACTGATTAGATGAAAAACATGTCTTTAAAAACGCTAGAATTCTTATCTGATTGTTGTATTTTTAATCTCCTTTGATAAACCTCCCAAGAGTGAACAAACGAGCTCAATTATCAGTCATCCAACGGCGTGTTAATACTTTATGTAAATGATGGTTGACTTTCTAGGCATTGGGAAGTTGTAAATGGTGGTTGACTTTCTAGGCATTGGGAAGTTGGGGAATCTTCAGTGATATTATTCACGAAGAGTTGTTTCTTTGGCAAATAGTTCAATCCAATTTTAGTATTTTTCAATTGTATTCTGAGGCGTTGCTCTCAATGACCTAAACTCGAGCTATTCTGAATACGCCTTACGGCCTTAGTCAATCGTGCTGCAGATGACCTGATTAGCCCACACCATGTTCTCCAGGTTTTAACCACTACTTCGCAGGATTAGCCGATCCCTCGACAACAAGAATTAAGAATGAGCATTCATTTTGAACATCTATCCATTTGCTACTATTTGTTTTTAATATTGACTGTTCACTCAGAAATCAGAATCTCTGTAGATCAATGGGATCTAATTTATGGCATAGGAAAATCAGTTGTATAGTGTCATCTGTTCTTGTGCTTTGTATTTATAATTAATAACCCTTAATTCCTTAAATAATGTTATAAGTCTTAAAGCAATCCGCAAATAATCCGCAAATTCTATGTGCATATACAATGTAATTAACAAATTTACCCTGAAGATTCAAAACTACTACTAGTACATGTATTCCAATCAATATTATAATGGCTAATTTGTAGACGATCTTTATTCAATCCCTTAAAATACAATACATTTGATGCAAAGATTGTAGTTATATGATGATGTAAGAAATGTAGAGATGTGATGTTTTTAATAAATGATAGAGAAATGAAGCCTCAAGCCAAGGATCTTGACCTAAACTTCCCCAGATGCTCTGAGTTTATAAATATTATGTAAGTGATCCAGTGAAGTTTTGAATACATTGTGAGGAAAATGAAGCCTCAAGCCAAGGATCTTGACCTAAACTTCCCCAGATGCTCTGAGTTTATAAATATTATGTAAGTGATCCAGTGAAGTTTTGAATACATTGTGAGGAAAATGAAACCTCAAGCCAAGGATCTTGACCTAAACTTCCCCAGATGAGTTTACAAATATTATGTAAGGGATCCAGCAAAGTTTGGTATAAATAATGGGAGAAAGGATCGAAGCCTCAAGCCAAGGATCTTGACCTAAAACTTCCTAGATGCTCCATTCGCCTCATATTGCTGTGAGTATTTTGTTTGTGTCTTATTTCTTTTACAAGTGGACATATTATGCACTTAAACAAAACTATTGTGTTTTCTCTGAAAATTGTGGTCACTGCGCTCGATGTTGCTCTTGTAACTTGCACGTTCCGTGTGCTTTATTGTGATCCTTGAAAAAAGTTGGACAACATGATCTCGGTGCTCACCGTGTCGAAGGCGGCTGACAAATCTAAGAGGGCCATGATGACGACTTCATTGTTTGACATGGCCGAATGGATGTCTGTGGTCATTTTTAATAAGGCAGTCTCCGTGCTGTGGCCTTTTCTGTAAGCACTCTGCATTGGTTCCTGAAGGTGATTCACTTAGAGGTTGCGCATCAACTGATCGTATACGACTCTCTCAAACACTTTGCTAATAAAACACAAGTTTGAGATCGCGCGGTAATTCACTTGATTCTCCGGGTCCAGCGACTGTTTCTTTAAGCTGGGCGATACAATTGCAGTTTTGAATGTTCCAGAAAAACACCAGCACTCGGTGAACCATTCACTATCCTCTCCAGGGCAGGAAGAAGCAGATCAGACGTGGCGTTCACCCACTTTGTAGGAACAGGGTCCAGGTTGCAATATTTCGTCTTGGCCTTTGCTATTGCCTTTGAGAGGGATTCGTTATCCACCAGCGAAAAGCTCACTAGTATATTGGTCGGCATGGGTTGCTGCAGGTTCCTCCTGGATGGTCTCACGGATTCGGTCAATTTTTGCAATGAAGAATTCACTGAGAGCAGAGGCGGTGGTCTGAGCATTACCAGTCGGCAAGGCCGAGGTGGAACTCGGCTGACTAAGCAGAAATGACGTTATGGCAAAGTTATGGCCTTGAGTCACTTCCACAGCCGTCAATGAGGTAATGCATCTTTGCCTCAGTGATTAGAGACTTCACATTGTCCTTCTCTTTGAGATTGATACATGTATAACGATGAACCTGAAGATGGGGTTTTCTCCACTTCCTCTCCGCTCTTTGACGAATTTGCTTAGCATTTCGAATTTCATCAGTGAACCACTTGGCCTCGGGGCGAATAGTCATGGTCTCTTGTCACGCACAAAAACCAATAGAATCAATCTAAACAGGTTCCGAAATGAACAGAGGTGTTCTTTGAGGAAAGTTTGCTACCAGAAGATGAAGACGTATGACTCTGGCGCAGAGCAAATGACAGAAATCCACAATACAGTGATTGAGAATTTCGTGGATGAATTCAAGAAAAGATAGGCATCATTTGACCTGAAAGATGCTGTCTTCTATTCACTGATGAAAGAAATCCTCACGTTGTTGGTTGGAAATTCACATCCTCCGAATCACGAAATCTTCAAACTGATGTTGCAGTTTGAATATGGACTCGATCCAGCAAACGCTTTCCGTTTCGGGTGTTGAGTTGGATATTTGTTTGGGATTTATTCAGATGACTGCTACTAAAATGATCACAGAATGAGTTTCTTGATTACACACATATATATGCATGTCGTTTAGAACGACCAGGGAGATTGCTGATCACATGCTGTCAATTATACAATATACAAATTATATACAAAATATAAAATTAAACACAACATATAAATAACATGTTGATGTCCTGCCGTCAAACAAAGGCTCTTTCAGCCCAAAGGCATCTCCCGGAATCAACATCCTCATTATTATGATTTTATTTATTATTATTATTATTATTATTATTATTATTATTATTATTATTATTTTTTTTTTTTTTTTTTATCATTTAAAATAAAATCCAAATAAAACATGCCCATCTAAAATCTATCTGTATCAGCTCCAGTTACGGGCGGGGTCAATCGAGACGGTCAGGGTACAAAATGATAGTTAAGTTATAAGATTGTTTGTTATATGATTTTCTGTGGTATGCAATTATGGCGAGCAAAGTTATGCTAAAAAAATAGCAATAGAATATGACAATTTTGACATTGAGGATTGAGGATTGTAGGTTGTACTTAATGCGATCATTTAGAACCAAGAAGAACTCTTGACATAATATGCAAATAATCATATTTTAATTCTTTCCAACGCCATCGCTGAATCATTGGGTGAACTGTTGGTCCATGGGAAAAGTGAACACCACCGCTAGCTCACCGTCATCCTTCATATCTTCCCTATCTGTGTTGTCTTCACTATCTGTAGAGCAAATCATTTGACCACAAGCGGTCAGTACGTCGCTCTGCACTGACCTTCCACTTCTTTTGATCCTGGTTTACCGGCGTGGATGCTGGTCGCTCCGACGATGACAAAGGCGACGACGAGGAATGCAAAGGCAGTCTTCATGGTGGAGGGAAGACTCAACTGTGGAGATCAGCTGCGGAATGGCGTTGGGATTCTTCCCCAGATTTAAGTAACATTGACGTTGCATGGAAGCATTGAGAAATCCATCTTTAATTGAAGTGCATTCTGTTTCCTTTCATCTGAACATCTGTTTTATTCATCTCGCCATCGATCGTTCCTACAATAGCAGCTGTTTAGGCTTTGGCTGACGTCGTCAGATGTTGAATACATGTACAGCCAGAACTCAGATTCAAGTTCACTGAATTGTGCCCACTCCCCACTGTTTTGAGATTCTCTCACGTGGCCTCGTAATTTATCGTTTATGAATGACATGAATGATGCCACCAAACATGGCCAAATACATGGCATGTATATTGCAAAATAATCATGGACAGCTATTATTCCACAAGATGTAACCGACGACCATCCTGAATCCCGAAGCATTCTTTTCGGCTTGGATACCGCCTGATTCAAAACAGCTAAAGCTTTTGGCTCTGGGTGCGTTGTGATATCATTATTATTATGAAATGGATAACCACGGGCCTTGCGCCAATAACCACTTTATGTTTCTACACAAGTAAAATATAAGGGCCAGCTGGCTTCCTGTCTGCCAATTTCAGAACGGACTGAGAACACTATCTTCTCTCTGTGAACGAGATGCTACTATGACCTCATATTTACTGGAATTCAGAGCTTTGTTCAACTGCATGCACCCAATTTAATCTATGTTGAGGTAACTGTGGCATTGGCGTCATATTCCCAATCATGGATTTCGTCGAGTCGGTCTCATCGGCTACACAGTCAAACTGGGTCACCCGATTTTTACTTATCTTCTCTCTGGTCACGTGCCCTCTACTCGCTGCTTCTAATTTTGAGTTCTCCAAATCAGACTTTAGTGACGATGAAAGATATTCAAATGGTAGGGAACATTACGAGATGCTACAAAAAGAGAGTCAAATTCCTCGATACAGCAAATGTTGGCTCGCTGCATTGACTGGATTACACGACGGTTGCCGGGCGCTCACTGAAGACGTGCAGCACCATTTAGCGATTGGTTTTACAAACTGCTTCCTTCTGAAGACCGGCAGAGAGACATACCCTTGTGAACAGCATCAGGAAATAGCCGAATGCACAGGGTCAATGTCCTCTGAGGCATACAACAGCTATACCACGTTTTTCACGCACACGCAGAATATCTGCTATTTTTTACTCGCACAAGCATGGCAGGAGGCCACAGAGAAAACCGTAAACCACTTAGCACACACTGCAGACAACGTAGCTCAACAGATGGAGGATTCAAGCTCACTTCAAGTAGAAATCAT
Organism: Capitella teleta; assembly: GCA_000328365.1. Classification (NCBI taxonomy): domain Eukaryota; kingdom Metazoa; phylum Annelida; class Polychaeta; family Capitellidae; genus Capitella; species Capitella teleta. The sequence goes on from KB309782.1 coordinate 31,870, forward strand.
GAAGAAGCAAAACGATTCAATAAAAAACCAGGAGACGCTGATAGCGAGTGGCGTAGAGCTGCGGTCAACAATTGAAGAATCCACTCTGGATGTCGCCAAGATGCTCGATGATTTCAAAGAGGCGACCAACGAACAGAAAGCGCTCATCTTCGAGGTGTTTGACCGCGTGGAAGCCCTACAGTCAACCGTGATGGGGGAACTCACAGGGTTCTACTCGCTCATATTCTACACCGTCTCCATCATCATCTGCTACCTCGTGACTTCCACTCCGCGGACGAGTGGCGCTCGCTTCTGGCTGTTCTGCCTGATGACCTTGAACGTGGTCACGGAGCGACTCCTTGTGTCAGCCGGTGCGATGAGTGATAACGATGACGCCGTTTACTCTCGCCTGTGGCTTTGCAGGAAACTGTTCTCGGTTTGTGGTGTCCTCCTATGGAGTTACGCGGCGTACTCGTTTAAAGATTTGAATAAAATCAACAATGAACTCCTCATTACGATCCAGAAGCAGAATCAGGATATGAAGGATCTACTTTTATCCAATTGTGAGTTATTCCCCTTCAATGCTTTCATTTGATTGATTTCCGCTTTTTAGCTCACAGCCTGAATTTCACGCCTCAGTCTCCGATGATGTCCTCAACGTTATTCCCTTCGCTTAATCCTGATTTTCCTGATGCCTCCTCTCCAACTAAAGATACCGGTCTGCTTGTCTTTTTCCTCGAAATTCACGCATTTTATCAGCATTATTTCATTTTAGAGTTTACTTTTTTCTTTTCTTCTGATTAATCGTGTCATTTCAGACGAGGAATCCGTGTGCAGTTGGTCGTCATCAGAGTCCGGAATCAGCGATCACACTTTCCGAGCTGAATTTTCCGATTCTGACACGGAGAGTTTTGTGACGACCGACTCCGGTCGCTTCACGGTAGAAGACGATCTCTCCCTGATGAACGAATTGCACGACATCCGACAGGCCACGCCCCTCAGGGAAATGACACCGTACAAAGACGACCCCTCATCTCCTGGTCAGCATCTATTTATTACCTATTCATTTAATATCTGCATCAGCCAAAATGAATGTAGAAATTTGTTTTCGTTTTTTATTTCTAGTATCTCCGATGGGGCCACCGTCTTCTGGGAGACGCACTCGCACCAAACGTGTCTGGGTACTGTACCCCTCAGCTTTTTCTTTCCTTGCTGTCTAATCTCCTACTTTTCAGAATACCACAAAAACCTACAACTTGCGTAGTCGTCCCAATCGTTCAGCTCTCTTGTACAATCCGATTGTAAGCCAGGAATCTGAGCAAGAATTCGCTCGCAAAGTGAAAGAGATGGAGAAGATCTCCGCTCTGCACGCTAAAAAAGTCTCCGCTAATCTTGCAAAACAGATTAATCCAGATCGACCTTTCTTTTCATCGGATGAAGAATTTTGAGAACAATATTAAAAAGAAAAGTTTGTGATCTGTTTTTATATAAATGGTATTTATGTATGGGAATTCTAATATTAAAATTAATATTGAATTCTAATATTAAAATTAATATTGAATTCAGGGCAGCAATCATGGGTCTCATTGAACCAATAAATTTATTTTTCCTGATGTTCAATTTCTTTCTTACTGTATGTGATTGCTTCCTAGTGAGGTCTCCACAGAGTTGTGTGAATTGAGATTCAGCTGAGAGGAAATTCCTGGCCAAAAGTGGACCTCATCCAAAGCAATGCACTCAATATTTCACCACTGACAAGGTCAAAATTTATTTCATTCTTAATGTCAATGCCAACTGTTTTTGCTCAATTGAATAGTCTGTAAAATTCTTTTTAGATTTGTTTAAATAGCAGGAAACGTGTTGTTTCATATGTAGCAAAAATCAGCCGCAATAGTAGTAGTAATATAGCCACAAATAATAGACTGTTAGATTATCTAAGCAAATGCCACAATTTTATCAAATACAAAATTTTGAAAGCATATAATTATTAAACGAAGATTTGTCTAGTGTTTCGGCCATTGTTGATCTGCTTTATGAATTTATCTTACGAAGATATTAACTTGTTTCTATTTTTTTATTTGTTCCAGTGAGTAAACTCACCATGTACATGTACTTTTTTTATTACCTTTTCTTATTTGTTCTTCATATTCTCCTATTCATCGCCATAAAATGTGAGAGTTCTTTTCACAAATAAAATGATATATGATGTTTATACAGCAATAGTATTCATCTACATGTTGAGACATAATGAAAATCAAGAAGAGAGATTTTTTTTTTTGAGATCACAACAGAAATAATATCACATTTATTCAATTCCACTTGCACAGAATACTGAGGTAATTTATTATGAATGAGGGCGTCAAAGAACAGTGTCACTCGTTAGGGCAGCAGCTGTTGTCATCTGCAGCGCTGACAGCTGCCGGCTGCAGATAATCGCCCCCATTGGGCATTTGGCTCTTGGCTTTTTCATTCTCTTGTATCTCCATCTTATTCTCAATCAACGTCAATCGTGCAGACAGTGTTTCCAGAAGACTAGATGAGGGTGGAGATGGCGCTTGGGGGACGCTGAGTTTCCCTTCAAGGTCATCGAGACGCTGAATGATCTTCACAAGAGACTCTTCAACTTTGGAGACTTTCTAGAATTAAAAGCGAGAGAACAGATTATTAAATTGCGTTTCTTTGATTAGTAAGGGAGATGAGCATGACGCAAGTATTCCTCACCTTTGTGAGTTCATCAACCTTCTGAGAGGGCAAAGGTGAAGAGGTCAAAGGGTGCTTCCCTGGCGTTAGAGCATACACATCGAAAGGTCGGCAATCTCCGTTGGTCGCTAGAAAAAAAAAAAAAACAGACTTCATGCAAAAGTGTTTGAGACAAAGAAAGAAAATTTAAATCTGCTATAAAAAGAGACTTCTAGAGATGGAGAAGGGAACGCACCAGTATCGTACACAATTTCAACATGGTCTTGGCTTTTGTCTCGGAACGTCACCTTTTTCTCCCTACTCAACTCCATGATGGGCGATATCACTTTCTGAGTAACCGGTGAAGTAAGTGCAACTTTCTTCTTTTCATTGGTCACAGCGGTTGAGATCATGTGATCCAATTCATCAACCATCTTCACAGGGGCTGAGACAGGACGAGATGATGATGTAGAATTCTGAAATACGATGCCAAAAAAAAAGGAAGTTTTTTTAAAGGAATTTAATATAACGAAATTAACCGTTTTTCGTAATAGAGCAGGGTCCCTGGGTTTTGGCTTGGGGCCAAGTCGCTTGTGCTTCTCTTTGATCTTCTGCAGAATTTCTGTTCCCATAATGATCTTCTGCTCAGAGAAGGCTCGCGAAAAAAATTGACTCTGTGTCAAAGCAGGTTTGAAGCTAAAAATCTCTCGAAGGGCCTGAAATTGGTGTAGGATCACAATTGATTTAGATATACTTTTCGATTCAAGTTTGTTGCACCTTGTACATCCCTTCAACGAATCGACCGTCACTCTTTCCTGAGAGGTCGATATTCTTCTCAACAATAAGTTGAGCGACTGGTCGGCTGTAGTCCAAGAAGGCATGGTGGTATATTACGAGAAATGCCTCCGAACTCCCTTGGCTGAGTCTGAGGGAAGATTCCTTGATTCAGGAGGTCATAAGTCAAAAGGGCACTCACGCTTCAATATCTGGGTCACCCGGATATTCAACACCCTTGATGGCGGAGATGAGCTTGCGTAGGTTGTTCTTTAAATCACCCGTTGTCATGACGATTTTTGCTGAGGAAGAGAACCTTTGTTTGTAATGTTTGAGAGGCGGAGATGGATGCAACATTTCGTCAACCTCTGACCATGGTCTTAATTTAATTCAAAAACTGACATCTCTAAACTCACTTGACTTTCTTTAGCCACAGAATTTATTCTCAGTGATATTTTCACTTCAAAGAGTCAAACCACTCACAGAATTAATACTGTGAAAAGGCACTTTTTTGCAGGGCAAAAATTCTGAGGTTTAAAGTTTTGAACCCCAAACATTATATCCAAGCTGCCAAGAAAGAAATTTTTCATGAGAAAACCATAATGATGGAATCTCACCCCAAAACCCAAACCGAAGGACGGACTTCCTGCATGTCATTTGATCAGAGAGGGATATCGTGAATTGAGAGTCCAACGTTTAGTGGTGCCAGTGAATGGGGCATTTGTCTGGTGGGAACTACAGACATGCAACTCTCTTCCCACAGACTGAGCAAAGGGAATTCAGAGGCGTTTTCCCTAGTTTATTCCAAAGCCTTTTTGGAACATCTGATTCCGCTCGTATAATTGGGTTTATTGGATTATTGTGGTCAAGCTGAATATCTTTATATATGTTTTATGGACCACGTTGAGATATCATCCTGTGCAGAAAGAAACTCCATCATAGAGAGAGGAGCAATTTCCGGATATCCAATTCCATAGGCAACATGGCTATGAAGCCATGTCTATAATTGCACCCTGGCAGAAGGCAACGAAAAACCATTGCTGAACTTATCTCTTGTATAATAACAGTCAGACCATGGAAGAGGAATTAATGGTGATGTACATTAAAAACCACATAGATTATACGATGCTGGATATTGGGGAAGACACCTGCAAAGTACAGGCAGCAAGACTTCTGATCGAAAAAGGTCAAGGGACAATCTTTGCATCAGTATACAGTAGTCCCAACTCAAGTAAAGAAAATTCTGACAACATTAACACATTCATTCGAAATTTCAGCAACGAAAGGGCTTACACTCTAATTGCGGGAGACTTCAACTACCCATCTATATTTGTTTTCAAATGTATGCACAATTCGAATCCCATAGTTCGCCTTTGTACAAAGCTCTGTTTTTCCAGCACTTTATCTGTGAATTCAAATGTAACTCTTATGAGATCACGTTTGACCATCTCATCCAATGATCTCTTTGCATCCCCGCCTCTGTCACAAAAGCTGCATGCTCGGTGGCACTCTACGGTCGATGAGGCCTACATCGAGCGCTGTGCTTTCATAAGAGAACTTCCGGATAGTAGAGATGGCCTTATTGAAACCCCTCTGGATAGAGATGAACTTCAGTTTATGCTATCTTTTGTGTGTATTGAGTAATAATTTGTCTTTCACACTTCGCTTTACATCTGTATTGCATTATGTCAAAAATGGCATGAAATAAATGATATAAATATATTGGATGGAAAACTACGACCGCAAGAACAGAAGCAGATATCAAATTCATTGAGGTTTTAAGAGATGGATTCCACATACAGCACGTGGATATAGTATTCACAAAGGAGCACACAGCAACTCCAACAGTACCACCAGCCACTAAGTAGAAGCAACTACAGCATTCTGCACGTCAGGATAGACATTCATAAAAACAAAACCAAATTACAACCGAGGAAATTTCAACAGGATGAGAAGGGTACCGAGTGACGTCATCTGGGAGGAAGGACTGGGAAGAGAAGAAACTATGCAAAAGAAGTGCAAACTTTTCCATGAAACAATCACCAATGCAAATAAAAAAAAAATTAAAAAAGGAGGAACGATCCTACAGCTTTTGAAAACAGATAACCCCAATGATGGCATGCTGACCGCAAATAACCAAGAGAAAACTCAGACTTTGGCCACATTCTTCAACTCAGTGTTCTCTGAAAAACCTAACAATCACTGGAATCTTTCGCCATCATCATACTCTACAAAAGAGCAAGATCTCACCATCACAGAAGCCTCAGTTCTACATCACCTATCCAAGTTAAAGAAAATGAAATCACCAGGACCAGATGGAATTCACCCGAGAATATTAATTGAGATAAAAAAAAAAATAGCTAAACCACTTAGTATCATATATCAACATTCAAAACACATGGAAAACAGCCAACATTACAGCCATCCACAAAAAACGGCCACAGAGAACGGCCGGAAATTACAGACCAGTCAGCTTAACATAATGGATA
>KB309782.1:41555-80416 GCA_000328365.1 Capitella teleta
TCGTCCTTTTAATCAGGACTCTGTAAAAATAATAATAGAACCTCGCGCCATGCGAACGTTATGATTATAGAGAAAAACGAATTTTGACTCAAAGGGGACAATTTTCAGGATCAAGTTTGCCCTATGACCTTTCACCGGAACTTCCTTGGAAACCATGGCGGACGATGTACACAATTTGAATTTTATCAATTAATTGGCAAAAATAGCGCGTGTGATGTCTATATTGTCTTAACTTGCGCGACATCTAATCTTAAGGTGTGCAAGCGTGTTTTCCAAATGTTCGATTGTCATTTCGTACATAGTTATTCTTGAATTCAGTGACTTGGAAAGTGTTACAATACTCATAATGATAATAATAATAATAGTGAGTCAATAGACTAGTGAATAGGCAATACCGCAGAATACCTGAATACGATTATACGGGTCGACTATTTATATTCAATCAATATTATATTTTTACTATATATTATACAGTTTATACCGCTATTAGTCACCCCTGTACGTACGATTACCTGGTTATAAGCCCACAAGTGTGCCTGAAATATCCGTTTGCATAAATGCACTACATTACAGGCACATATCGGATCCATTTAAAGCCATAGCGCGTGCTCGTTGAGAGCCATTGCAATCATTGCACACCTAGGAATACACTCAATAGAACCGTTATATAATTAGTTTAAACATTGCACCTCTTACGAACGATTTATCCGAGCGATCGAGGCTACAAATAAGAAAATGCGATTTTTTTTCGAAAGGATGACGCTTCGGCTAATTCGCCATTTTGTGTTTACATCACATGATCCTGTCATGTGACTTCTTCAACAACAATAAGACGTGGTCGCACATGTGTCTGTTTATCAATAATGAAATACGTTCGCAAGCACATTAAATCGTTGTCACCAGAGCTTAATGTTACCTTTAAAGGTAACGATGAGAGAGAAGCCAATTCAGCGCTATGTTATCTGCCTGTCACCGATTGTGAAGTTGATGACGGCAAAAACGTAGGAAAACATCCAGCATGTTCAGCTTCCCCCAGAATCATAACGGTCATAATGTTTACGACATCTATGGTCATAACGTTAGGTGCCCAGGAAACGTGCTATTGTTTACATCTTTTGCGCATGCTCACAACACCGGAAACTCACAACCCGAGCGCTCTCGGCCGGCGATGTTATTATTGCCAACTTTATTGTGTTTTAAGTAACTTGAACTCTTCTTACATCATCAGGTATTGGTAACACATAAGTTATACCCATTTCGGCCATCTCGGGTCATTCGATTTGACTATCCCCTCTCAATAATAAACCACAATGTGCGCTATTGGGGCGACAATGCCAAACTGTAACTGATAATCAGATCAGTTACACTTGTGGAATTAACCTGGTTATAATGTTATTAATTATGATAAATATATTATATTAAAATATTAATGTATATGTTCAATGTTGGCCCATATGATATAATATGATTATCAGCATATATTATAATATAATTAATATTATGATAATCATAGTAATATACATCATCTGCAGTGTATTCTCATAATTCTGTAGTTGTCAGGATGGTAATTAAATATCAAACAGATATGTACGTACCTCACCCAACTTATCCGTACTAGGCTTGTTTATATTATGTTCTGAGATTAGATGCTATGAATTATTATATGACTATTATTATATGAATTATTATGATGATTATTTTCTGGAGCCACTGATTTACTTTCCCAATTAAAGACTGATCATAGCCTTTTTCATTGATATGTGTCTTTTTATATACCTTTGAAATAATCAANTTATATATAGCTGTTGTTTATATCCTGTTATATTGCAACCACACATTGAATGATATAGTTTATAATTGGTGTCATGCATATTCAGACCTGTCAATGTTACCACTTCCGTAAATTATTGTTTGCCGGGAGATTAGTATATATTTGATATTAGCGGTTGTTCATTTACAGCTTCATCTTTGCAGATATGGGTTTTCCATAATTCAACCTTCATATACCTCATCTTACATTCCAGGTTCCCAATTTAACACTGTTGTAACCATGACGACCAATTAAACAACCCACCATGAAAGCGTGTCTGATGAAGGTCAATTATGACCCAAAATTCACGGCACCACACAACCATCCAAACAAACCGTACGAGAGCCTCCAAGCACGTTTGACCATCACCAAAGATATTTATGGCCGAGCACTGGACCCCATGCAGAACCAGAAAAGGAAATCAGGAGAAGAAATACGGAGGTCAAAATCAAAAGACTCGCGAGCAGAAAACAGCTCATCCAAACTCTCATCTGATTCCTCATCTTTGACGTCCAAAGATATGAAAAGTACATCATCTACCTCAAGCACACAAGTATGATATAATTATAAGTAACAGCAATCAATCTATTATTGCACAGGTCAGTTATTCAAATCCTCCGAAAGAAAAACTCAAAGGATCTACGCCAATGAAAGCAAGGGGCGACATTGCAACCACGAAAGACGAATGCACGAAAACACCATTCAAGCTGAAACCAATCAAATGTGAAGAAAAAGTCTCGTACAGTATGTTGTGGCCACGACAGGGCACGCATCTTACTCGATTGTTTGATGGTGATTCGTTTTCTCCTTTCTCTTTGCATCATCCCTTCTGCGTGGGTTCTTACATTGCATGGTTCTGTGAATTTCCAGCAAACGCCGCTGGATATCTGCTGAATATAAAGGGATGCTCTGCTATGCACTCTATTATTTTGCTGCACGCTTGTATTCCTGTTGTTCTGGGGATGAATTGAATTGCATTTTATTAAGTTCAGTTATAAGTTAATTTTTGTTTGGGTTTGTAGATTGAATTATATATATATTTTTTGTAATTTTCCATTCATCCCCTGAGTCTTCATTAATGTGTATTATGCTCACATTGCCATGTCTTCTGATCTTAATACCGCTGCGCTTTTAATCTTTTGTATCTGATTCTGCTGATATTTCCTACTTTCTCCAGCGGTCAAACATTCAAGACGAATTCATCAACAATTTCGGCTTCACGTTTATTTAATCAGAATTAAACCATAGATTTAATCCAACACTATTTATTTTTAATTTATATTCTCTAGGTCCCTATGGTGAGAAAGTACCCAAGCACCGCAGCTCAAATTTCACTACTTCTGTTAATGTTTATGCAAATCAGAGAAGATCTGTGACAAGTCCTGGCAAGTTGCCAATGAACCAGAATTTCAAAGGTCAGACGGAGCATAACTCAGTTCAACAATCTAATATAGTCCAAAAAAAATTCATTATATTGTGACTCATTTGAGTCTCTATCCATAATTAATGAGCATTTCATTGCAGCATGTAGCTCATCCAGTCTGGGAAACATGCTGCCGCAGCGCAGTAGAACAGCTGACCACACAGCAATCGTAACCAAAATTTTCAAGTCGCCTACGATGATAGAAATGGAACGAAGAGCAAAATCACAAGCAGATAGAGCAATAAAGGTTTGATAGACTGACGCATGTGTGTCAGTGTGGCATTCTGTTTCTTGATAGTGTCACAAAGTTTTCATGATCCTTGGTCCGTACCCAAGTCTCCGCATGTCTCTGCGGAGACGTGGTTGGGTGGAGAAGTTCTCAAACAGCCCGTCGCCTGCTGACATCATGAAGAAAGCAAAATATGTTGAGGATGACGGTGATTATATTCCATTATTTTGAGCTTGGTTGTTGACACACTTTTTTTTTTAGAAAACAAAGCACCACCTTGGGAAGAGGAGAACGGCTTTTATGGAACTATGGTTGGTATTATTGATTTGATTGATTTGATTGACTGATTGATTGATTGATAGTCGTACATGGTCCGCAATTGCACACCAACTTTTGTGTTCACTGTGAAGAGTAATGACGTGGACAGTCGAGTGACCAAAGGAAGCCAGTTGGTGAATCATTTTGGCAAAGCACGGAATTTCACCACTAAGGTTTGTATAATGAAACAACTTGGCTTTAAACCAAATATCTGTTCTAAATCCAGGCTGGTTTGATACAAAATCTGAGGCAATTGCATTGGTACAACAGCATGGACCCTGATAAAATGTACCCCCGTTCTTACAAACTCGATGAACCAGAAGATAGAGATGCATTTCTTGGTATATATTTAATTAATTGCAATTAAGATTGTCTGTAATTGTTGAATGAACTTTTTAGATGACTACCGCGTGACATCGTGTATTTCATTCGTTCGGTATTTTGTTCAAAAGTCGGAGGAACTTCTTGTGGTTGAGAAGGGGGTGAAGGAGGAGAAGAAACCGGACAGAGAACTTCTCCGGTGCTATTATCAACCGATAACAAAACCACAGATGCTTAGCGATATCAGCATCAACACCCAGGTGGCGCCTGCTATCAGTGGTCAGTAAATCTGTCCTGCATACAATCGTTTAATTACAACCTTCATAATTCATACAGCCACATCGAAACATGTCCGTAAGAAATCTCACCCGAACGTGAACATCCAGTTCCTTCTGGTTGCCATGGAGCAGTGTGAACGATTTCTTGAGGAGAAAATTCATCAAGACATTGACCTCGCTACTCTGGTGATTACAAATATAACCCTCGGTTAATCATAATAATTTATTATTATTATTTTTTAGCCTTGTTTGTCAACCAGTCAATGGAATCAATTCCTTGCAGCATATTATCAATTTGTGCAGTGAGTTTACACTTTTATTGTATATGCACCTATATATATTATGTAATGATGTTATATAGTATATGTAAAATTAGAACTCTTCTAAGTTAATTTTTATTCCAGTGAGGATGGTAATATATCACCAATGGATCCTGATATGATTGAGAAATGCAAGGAATTACTGACACGGATACGTGACGTCTGTCCGCAATACATCGTCGATGGAACTAAAAACGCCTGGATCGTCAAACCAGGGGCGAAATCTCGGGGAAGGGGTGAGTCAGAGGTATTCCCGTCACGTATGTATCTATATACCCGTTCTTTTTCACAGGTATTCAGTGTTTGGACAAACTTGAGAGTATTCACTCCTTGATGGAGTGTGCGGATGGCTGTATGGTCGTGCAGAAGTATATTGGTGAGGTTTTTTGTTTCATTCTTGTAGATTTAAATTTTTTTTAATTTTTTTTCCTCCAACCAGAGCAACCATTTTTGGTCTACAACACGAAGTTCGACATCCGTCAGTGGTTTTTGGTGACTGATTGGAATCCGTTGACGATCTGGTTCTATAAGCATTGCTATCTGCGCTTCTGTTCTCAAGAGTTCACTCTCGATAACATGCACAGGTAAGAAATATTCAACTATGTGGCCTCAAACTAGAGCTCTGTGTCAGTTATGGATTTCATGGATTCCACTTGTCAGATATTATAGAATTACAAACCGCCTATCCAGAATGCTGATAGATCCTTTTCTTGATCCGGATTTGACAGATGTGTCTCTGATCCAGGGAACTTTCATCGTCATGCGGGATATTTTGATCAGCCGATTGACCTCTATTTGCCTTTTGATTTAGTTATTTGTTCAATTGCGATGTTTGCATATTTTTCAGCTCAATTCACTTGTCAAACAACGCAATTCAGAAACACTTTATGCCGGCCGGATTCCGTTGCGACAAGCTTCCTGATGACAACATGTGGACAAGCGACCAATTCGTTGATCATTTGAGGTAAATCATCATTTAGTATAATGCGTATCAATGAGTGATGGCCGAACCTTCGGCTTCAGACTGGCTATTTTCCGAAGCTTCTGCTTCGAATGAAAAAGATTGCAACGAATCCGAATATCAAAAATTTATTTTCTCCTGAGTTATTTAAACTTTGTAAATTAATTGTTTAATCACCCGCGTGCGAGAGCCCGCATTACTCGCAGTAATTAAACGCTTGATTGTTTAACAATGGATGAGAATCAACAAAGCAAACTTTCAATCAACTCCAAACTTCTAAAGAGAAGTTTATCACTCAAAATTTCACGAGTAAAGTTGTGAAGTAAATTTAAATAGTGGGGTTAGCAATCATTGGAAGTGATAAGCTTTAGAGATCAAATTAGAATTAATGATCAAGCATAGGAAAAATTTTTCAAGGAAAACAATTTCCTAATAAAAAAATTGATAATTTAATAACAATCATAATAATACAATATACTTGCCAAATACACCTCCGGGTGTTGGCTTATATATACTATTTGTGACTGCTATCTCTTGAAGATAAAACAAACCAAATGCAAAGTTTCGGCTTCAGATATTCGGACACATTCAATATTCGCCCATCACTAGTACCAATCAATCTTGCGTTGTGTTTTTTCAGGAGGAAAGGTCTCGATTCTGAGTGGTTTGAGTTGACAGTACCCGGCATGAAACAAGCCATAATCTCAACTCTACTTTGCACGCAAGAATTCATTGAAACGCGTAAGGTGGGTCTTTGAGATTGTGGTTATAGAATATAGAATTCATGGCTGTGTTTGCAGAGTGCATTTGAGTTGTACGGGGCAGATTTCATGATGACGGACGACATGCAGCCGTGGTTGTTGGAGGTCAACTCAAGTCCGAGTATGTCACAGTCGACGAGAGCCACTGAAAAACTGGTTGATATGGTGCTGGAAGACACAGTTAAAGGTATCATTCTAATTTAATTGTTGATGGGGAATGATTTCCAAAGCTTTTGCCAATATTTGTAACAAGATACAATTGTGAATCACTTTGGATCTGAAAAGTATTTCGCTAAATTTCCTCTCTCGCAGTGGTGCTAGATCGCAGAGACGATAAGCAAGCCAACACAGGATGCTTTGAGATGATCTACCGCCAGTCGTACATCAATGACCCCCTTCCAACTGACCCTGGTCTGACCATTCACGGCAGAAGGGTCGCAAAGCCACACCAGCGACATCGGTGATTCTGAATAACTCCGTATCCTATTTTACTTGTTAATTGTCGCTCATTACATGCATGCACTCCTGAGACTTGTGATAGGAAAGTTTCATTCAACCGGTTCAATTCTTAATATTATGTGCTGATAACTATTTGAAATTATGTTATATTGTGAGAATTCTATACTTATGTGGTTAATGGTATTACTAGGAAATCATTTGATTTTAGGATTGCTTTAATTCAACATTAGTCACTTCTTTTTTTTTTTCTAGTGCAATTAATATGGCTACACGATATTTTGTTTTCATACCATTTTTTGATAGATTTATCAAAACTCTCTTCTTTTTTCAATGCTATTCTGCTTTTGCAAAATGCTCTTCTGTGATCTCGATCCTTGACATGACAATATTATATTTTATATATTATTATACCATCCATTATAAAAATTCCACATCTGCATGCATGTTCTCCTTAGAAAAATTCTGATACTCAATTCTATAACACCAAAATCTTTATGCATAATTTTTCCGCAATTTTTAACCATTAACCATAGACAAATAATATATTGTGACATAAAATATCCTATGTTTGCTTTCAATAATAATTATTTTTGCCAATTCCTCAAAAAGAAAACCTATCATTGGATCATATCTTGATCACAGCCATGTGTGCCTCATGGAGGTTTCATTATCAACCTCTTAAATAATCTGCTGATTGGTTTAAAACTAGACTACCTTGACCCCATGACCTTGGTTTTTCACCTGTCATTTGTTTATATTTCCACGAGACTTTGTGTCACACACTGGATTGTGAAATAACCTTTCAAATGAAGGCAGATTTTTATTTTTATTATTATTTTTTTTTTTCCCACCAATTCTTGGTGTGATGTTTTTATAATTATATCCATGCAGTATATCTTTGATTCTTCATCCCAATTGTGTGAGGTCTTTCCTGTAATTACATGCTTATTCTGCAGGGTGTCCAGATAATCGTTGTCCGTGACATGAATTTAATTTTTGGACACACTGTATATGCTTTATCTAAACGTGCAATAATAATAATAATAAAAAATTTAAACTGAAAATATCTTCTTAATTTTTATATCCCCTCAAATTGATAGAAAACAAAACGCTAAAGCATAAAGAATACAAAATCTTAATCACATAATCTGATCCAGCAGATTGTTTAGACAAAAAAATCACGAGTACAAAAAAACAACAACAGACAGATCAACGAACGATCAACTTTCCTTTCTGGCTGCGGTTGGTGAAGTTGTTATTCCGCGTGCAGAGATAAACGTATTCTCCACGTTCGAATTTCAGCAGAGCTCCTTCGTAGGAGGCAGGGGCGTTGTTCAAGAGGTTATTCAGTGCAGCTTTATTCTGAGCACTTTCAGAAGGCACTGGACATTGATTGGCAGTGACGCACCTTCAACAGGGAAGAAATTGGTTTTATCTTTCCATTTGTACAGACATAATTTCAGAAAATAATATATTATTTATCCATAATTAAGAATTCAATTATTTCTTAATTGAATAAATGACGATTTATGACTAAACGGCAACCATTTAATGATTTAGTGTTACTAAATTGTTCCACTACTGCACAACTAATGGTAATTAAAATGTACCACAGTGGTAACAATTCATACCATAGCTGAGTATCAAATGCAGAACAGATTCACTCACATGTAATATCCAGAAGAAGCCATAGATATGGCTAAGTCTTCCGACTTCACGCTCTTTCCGTGGTATATCCACACAGCTTTGGATTTCGTCCACATGTCCGTGTTTTCATACGGTAGAGGGAAGTTATCGTTGAGCGACACCGCTTGCACGAGGTTATTACGATCTGTGCCGCCTTGGCCTTCTCCCGCGTCTCCTGCTTGACCATCTCCAGCCGGGTTTCCGTTATTATGAGTGTTGGAACCTGGGCATTCACGCAAACAACAGATTTTCTTCTTCAATTAACTTAAATCATACAACTAACCTGTCCATTGGATGTGGACCAAATCATCGGCTTTGATATCGAGAGTATTTGGTGCAAAATCATACTCGACGGCTGGATATGTCTGTACAATATTGCCTCGTTTGCCTCGCACATTCAGATTGTAAATCCTGTCAATTACATAGTAATGCATAAGTATAATGAGTATAACCGCTCACCTCCGAGTGTCATGACCACTGGGTCTCTGACGGAGTTTAAAGATGTGCGAACGATCTTGGAAAGTTCTGCCAAACTGTGCTGTGTTGATGGCCAGACGGAGAGGGACGTTGTAAGCTCCAATGTCAACGTACGGGTTCTGGCGAACAGGAGATTGAACCCCAGGAGCACTGTTAGAAACACATGGAGAAATTGCATGTTTAATTGATTTATTTATGGATTAATTAATTTATTATTACCTGTTCTGGTTACTGGATGAATCCGTTTTGTAAGGGTCGTAATCGTCGGTGGAGATATTGTACCTGAAATATATTGAAATATCTAATAACCGTACCATTCCTGGCTTTACAACTTTCCAATGGTAGGAGATATAAAAATGACATTTCATACCTGGAATACATGTCCAATTGTAGTAATAATGACCAATTATAAAACCCATATGATCACTAGTTGTGATTTCAGGGCATTTTTAATTGACAAGGTATCAATCAGCAGTTAAGTGTACATACCTGATTCGCAGAGCACAGCGTTGTGTTTTAGAGGACGGGAAATATGGTAGAGTCCAATCATAACTACTAGCGTTGCCATCGCGACTGTTACCAAGGTGATTAGACCGTGTCCATGGAGCTTCCTTGCATTCAGGGGCATCCAGCAACACTAGACATTCAGCCGTTTTGGCGTCGGCCGAATCATATGGCACGGCCCATTTCTGCACAATCCCATTTGCGCTAGAACTTTCACAAGCACGCTGGGTTCCCTTCCCTGTATTAGGGGGTTACTAGTATATAGATGGGGGTCACGTGTATAGAACATACCGGGCAATTTCTCCAGGTAGTTGTGCAACAGACGCCAGTCTCCGCCATTGTCAACGCACTCCTGACGATTGTTCCATTTCGAGTACCATTTGCGCCGCGTTTTTGCCGCGTCCCAGTACTCAACACACTCGTGGTACGGCTGAACATTAAAACTCTTGCTCTGATAATAACTAAACAAAGCAATTTGTTATAATATAAATAACCTCACAGCACGCGCTTAAATAACACCTGCACATGGACCGATTAACCGCCAATACAGCAATATCCTTCCACGGCGTCGGGTGCCAATAGGGAAAGTAGTCCCGTTCTTCCGGGCACTCGTAGCCTCGGCGGTTTCCGTTCGGGTTTTGTCGCGTGTAAATCGCGGCACTGATTCCCAAACCATTGTTATTCTTCAGATTCTGATCAGCAGTGAACAAACCTACAGGATTATGAACGACCTCATTATCTGGGTGAATCGTCGCTTTCGTCAACAAACCTTTGTTTCGCTCTCGCCGGTTGCATTTGTCGTACCATTCCCAGGGTTCTTGCAGGCCACGGTTGATGTCGACGTTGTTTTTGCGTCGTTTTGCTTGGTTTTCGTTCTCATTGGCATTCCCTTGGTTGTAGTTGTTGGTGTTGGCGTTGACACCGTTGCGCATCGTGTACGACTTGGTTGCCGCGCTCCCTTTAATTTATGCAGCAGAATTTGTACACTTGTTGTATGCGATATGAAGTTTCAAGTTTATTACATGTACCGATGTAATCAAATATGCGGGATTCAAAATGTATACTTCTTTCACTCAAATTCTATCTTATTCTCAGTTTATACTTTCATTCAAATTCTGTATCTAATATTCTCATCCTATTTGGGTCACGCAGAAGACAGCTAGAAGCTGAGAAGATGGACGGGTCAATATTTCAAATAAAGCTTATCACATCAATGACGGTTTTTTTTTTACTTTTGTAATTTTTATATTAGGCAAGATCACAGTTGGGACAGCAATGGAATAAAGAAATTGTTTGCGAAGCCAATTCAAGGTGCATGTGACAAATTTATCAACAGCTCAGTTCTTCATAATAAGTGACCCCATAAGAAAATTGAAACGACAGCCATGCAATAGTTTAGTTATAAACATACCCGCAGCAGCAGTGACGTCATCCTGGCACATGTACTGCAGGACAATGTCACAGTTCTGTTTGTGAGGATCACTGTCTTCGTTGCCACCGCAACCATGCTGGTTGGTCCACTCAATGGTCAGCTTGGTTTGACCTTGTCCTGAGGTCAATGTCTTGTACTTGGGGCCACTCATGAAATATTTCTACAAAGATTTGCTTATAAGCAAGCGAGGACGAACGCGACGCAGAATGCCACAAATTACCATACTGTACTGGTTCTCTGCATTATTTCCAGATCCTTGTTTTGTTTTGTCTCCCACGTTGTAACCTCCTCTGTTGTTGTTCTATACGAGGAGCTATTATGCAGCGTAAGGTAAGATGAAGCGATGCGCACCTGTGAATCGAAGAGGCGGTTGGCGTTTGTCCTGGCGGCTGACTGCTCTCGCAACCGGTTATTGGACCCACGAGGAACGTGCAAGTACACATCGCTGAGAACTCCACTCGCAAAAAGCAGACACACCACGGCACGGAACATGGCTGTGGAACAATAACACGGTATATGACTCGTTCCTCATTAGAGTGGCAATAATTATGAGCAATGATGACTGTATATCTAACTAGAAAGATAATAATATATTAATAAAAACAGAATAGTATTATTTTGTAAATGCAGCCGTCGCCATAGCAACAGCGTCCTTGTTCAGTGAACATCGAAATTCGAGCGCGATTTTCTTACACGCATGTACCGGTACGTGTATCGCGTACGTCCTGAATGAAAAGAGCCGTTACTTGGGAAGTTATATTGAGCGACTACATATGTACTACATTGTACTATAGTATCTCAAAACTAATTTTCCCCAAAATGATTAGAGAGCACCATTCCACACTGTTTGTTTGAATGGTCGAAAACAAATTTCGGTAATGTATCACACACAGCCTTTAGGGTGGAGGCCTGGAGAGGCATTATTTCTCACAGTGCTGCATATCTAGAGAACATGCTTATGGTAACTAAAGAGCAACATGCTTTATTCTGAAATTCGTCATTCGAACTTTAACCCAGCGCGTGTTAAACAATCACCAGAAAAACCTGTAAACTCATCGCAAATTAAAAGCTGCAAACAAATATCTTTAAATTTTACCCACTGTAAAGTGAGCTGGGTATCTCCCGGTGACTCACTCGCGTGAGATATAAACCTCGTCACCACAATTTCTTCTGCTCAAACATATATGTATCAACATGTTTTATGATGCAATTTAGTCGTGCTCCTTTAGTTGCAATGTAATTTCATGGTGACATTTTGCTGGCAATTACAAAAGATGATGGATCGAGCAGATCTCTGTTTACCCACGATTCGAAGAACCACAATAGAGTAACTTAAGTGCACCGAATTTAATGCATATGTGCACTAGAGCTGTCCGGATTTGAGGCACTTTGTTGTGGCAACAAGAGAAAATCGATTGAAATATAATACCTGCTACACGTATTTGTGCGTCAATGTTGCGCGTTACTATAACTGCACACAGGTCTCAGATCCTGCATATAGTAATATCTAATTGCATGCCTAGATGCGTATCTAAAATCCGGAGCCATAGATGCGCACGCATTTGCTCGCACCAATTACATGAAAGTAAAAAATTCCTCTATAAAATATTTCGTACATTTACGCAAACTGGACATATATAGACACATTTAGGCCAAATATGTATACTGGAATATATTATATGTACATGCAAACCAGTTCATCAATGGTTTTCCCGCATTGCACAGAGCTTTTGATAAAATAAAGTTTATGCTCGTAATAGCACAAATATTGCACAATGGATTAGAAGAGATCCCAGATTGTTATCACAAGCTGTAATCGATATTACAAATACGGATGCTCTACATGTAATACGTCTGATTTTAAATCTACATCCGCATGTACTTATTAGCCCATGACATAATTAACGATCTCAATATGTATTAAGTACAATTGTGTAAAATATATTACAGGAACGCAATACACGTATATGAATATTTTCGATAACAAGTTGAAATACAACACAAATGATAAACGTACTGTACGGTGGATTGCAGTTACATGCTTGTGCAATTTACAATTCAGTATGCTTATATATAGATGGCAAAAAGTACATTTTTATAACTGGGGGGGGGAGGGAGGGAGGGATTATTATTATTATGATTATCATAGCTAGTGAAAATCAGAAAATACTAAACGGACGGGAATTTTGACTGTAATATTACATGCAAATTACATAATTGAGTGAGCACCTAGCAGTATAGCAAATGGTTTCCGTAATTATTCAGGTGTGACGTGTGACACTGGCCTGATCATATCAAGATGCAGATATTGTTCCACACCAACCATGCAACTGCATTTCGTTGAAAATATAAAAATAATGTGAGTGACGCTGGTGCACGATAATGTATGATTAATTGTACGTGCCCGGGGGTATTCGAACTGTGTGATGTCCCTATCCCTTGAAATTTATAATTAGTATTCAGGGGCATGTACTCCATCTGTGTTCAGAGACAAGAAGGGATATTAATTATTAGACTATTATCGTTATGCATATTTGACTTTAATCGACTTTAATAGACAGATCATCAAGTTGACCTACATAAAATTGCTGAAATTCTGATCTGGTTCTTATTATCTGGTTCTAGTTCTTATTTATCAAGTGCACACCGTGCCTTAATGATAAATAATAACCAGCAAAATCACACACACTTGAGTGCATTAAATATGACACAAAATATATAATATAATATAAGCATTAAATATACAAAGTGTAACACAAATGTACGTATAATGAGAAATTAGCACAAACATTTGCACCATATATACTAGTAGTTGGCCAAGCTATATGTTTACGTGCTATGCTACAAACAGCTTAATTACTGCTCAAGAATAGTTAGATTAAATGATGCATCCAATTTTAAATCAAAGGATAATCATGCACCCACATAATGTTAAGGATAGGGTGAGCCGATATTCAATCATTAATACAGTGTTGGCTTACATGAGGCAAGCGGAAACATGCCACAACAACGAAATCGCGCTCAATTGTTTGCGCAAACTGGTAAACACAGATGCACGTGCCGATGACTGTCAACACGAAAAGAGAAGATTAGGGTCGAATTGTACACTGTAAAGTACTAGTACTTTATTATATCAAGCCGCTGTGGAGATAAAATACGAAAATGGACGTTTTCTTTATAAGTACCCAACTACTCGTCCTGATTCTAAAGACTCACCGGTTTTGTGGAGTAACTCGCAGAATGTTGAGAATCTTTGAAAACATGTAGTCTGTTGTAGAGGCGTGGAAATGAAGAAGTCGAACTCAAGAGAGCATGAAAAAATTACGAAGAAATCAGCTATATGGAATGTTGAATTTATCTTGTGATAGTATTTGATCTTTCTGAAATGCGTCACAGCCGAATCCTGTTTTCTCTTACGCAACCAATAGCAACGGTATTAGCTTTTGGGAGTTTCATCTTCAACATGTAAAAGTGGCCCAATAAGGAAATGTGACCTACGTTACTTAAATGCGGATGAATATTTATGAATATTCATGACGTAAAACCCCATTTGTCATTATATTGAGCAGCATGTCAACTGAGCACTGGACATCGAAACTGGTCTATAAGTGCTTACTAATCAAAATATATATTTGAATATAACATTACGATGCTTTTTATTGATAATAATACGTGTTTTTCAGTGAACTATGTCTTTAAGCCACGCCCATTTTTTTAATCCAAGCTTCAAGCGAGCGTGACTGATGCCTCACACACGGAAGACCGTTGAAAATAGTCGAGGCCTTGAAAACATCGCTAAGAGAGGGGTCGCTTTCAATCGGATCTAATTCGAGAGCAGAATGAAAATAATTATTGTTCTCGTTCTGCTGGGGAGTACTGCGAAAGCGGATATTTATTTGCACAATCCGAGGTAATCAAAATTGTAAACAACAAGCACGTGCTTTCAGCGAAAAACACTCATTATTTTCACGCGAAATTCTGAGCTCGATTGTGATTTACACCTCATTATTCAATTTAGGGGCAGCAATAATAGATTGGACGAAGCGGGCAGAGAGCGCAATAATGCCAACAGGTTGGTTTTGCTTCTGCAGCTTCGGCTTGATTTATTTTGTGATTCACTGTCGAGCGTTGTTTATCTTCAGACTTTTTGATTCACAAAACAATGACCGAGGAGGTTACAATGTGGGAAACTTGTACTATTATGCTGGGTCGAAACTAATGATTGAATGGTAAACATTTTTATTTCTTCACATTTCGAGTATGTACGTGAATTTCACATATGCGAAGGACCAATCAGCATTCCTGTATGAACCCTAAGAGCCATTGTGAAATCGTTCTGCAGTACATGTGCAGTAGCATGGTGCGAGATGGATCCACAACAAGGTTTGTTATAATTATTTGCTTATAAAATACTAAGGTGGAATTTGAAGTACATGCATGTATCAATTTCTGTACCTATTAATGAAAGGTTGATTTATATATTCTTAAACCTAACCCTGATTTCACTCTCTATACATTAAAGCAGATAATTACTCATTCTCTACATCTGTTATACATGAGTATTATCATTGGTGAAATTTTCGATACACCAACCTTGTTAAAGTAAATGTAGTGGTATACTATCAAGATATTACCTTCTGCTTGCAGTACAATTCCGGATAACCCCACTCAATGTACAGACTATGATTGCAACACTGATCTACGTTACGGCATGCATGAAAACTATGATTACTACAAGAATTGCAGGTCCCGACAGAGGAACACTGGTCTCTTTACTGCTGACCAGGTTTGTTCCTGGCATATGCTTGGTTTCCATCATATCCTTCATACTGTCTAACAGAAGCTTAAAGCGGATCGCGCAAGGTTCACCCGTCAGAATCCAACAGGAACCAGACGTGGTTATGAATGCCCCGAGGAGCGGGACTACTATCCTTACTGGCATCCGACCCCCTGGAGGGTAAACAATATCGTGAAGTGTGACAAATATTTACATTGTTTTTGGCTTTCAGGACATTGCAGTTATGACAAACGATGCAACGAAATGCGATTACTACCTGACAGAATCTGAAAACGTGAAAGGACGGTGGTTTTGTGACATTCCTAGAGAGACTCTGGCTAACAGCAAGAATATTGAGATCCCAAACAACAAAGATGACTGTGATGTAAGAATGTTTTTTCTTTTTCCATGGATCAAAATTATGATTCTCAATTCAGGCTTTTCGCTACCCAAAGAATGACGTCAATGGTGTCAAGGGAACATGGAAACAAGCTCCATCTCATAGCCTGGAAGCACCTGTATGCATTGAGAACCAGTTTTCCCGAGATAACCATCTTGGTAATGGTCTCGGTGGATATCCTTTGAACTTCAATTGGACAGTCCCTGATCTCCCACACCCTTCTTGTGCCTTACGCATCAGGTAAGTCTTTCTATCCTTTCTAATGAATTCAGACATTTGTGGAAATAGATACAATGTTTCCACTGCTGATTACGAAGCGTGGGATGATGTTGATGCTTCAAACAACAAAGGAAATCATCAAAATGCGGCTGGTCTCGACGTCACCAAGAGGCAAGGGTTTGCCACGAGACCAGAAGGAGAACAGAGAGGTTACATATTCAAAAACAACCCCCAGGTTCAGTTATTCAAAGATGCTGGAAAGCTCAAACTCCAACTTGCCATCAACACAGCTCAGTTTGGCAGAACTTTCCAAGATCGGTTCGAGCACTAACACTACCTCTCAAGATAATAATATATTTTATGGCCCTCTCTGTAGGTCTCACGTTTTCTCAATTGAAAAAGCACCTGGGTATCTGAATGACAAAGTTGTTCAAAATGTGAATGTACGTGGAAAGAGAGGCAATATTGTTCAAGTATATCCAGCTGTTGAATATGACTTCATCCCAAATACTCTTGAGTTGATGGTGGACCAATATGTCCATTTTCAGTAAGTTTTACCTGCGTGGGTGTGTACATTATTGAACCTGTGACCGTTTCAGGTGGACTGGCTCCAACACGAACCCTCAAAATAATGATGGCCAGGGCCGGGCTGGAACGGATCGCTCAAATGTTGTACTCCAACGAGCTCAGATTTACCCAGAAGGCAGCGGTGTTGCGTATGTTGTCAATGAGAAGCATGGGCACTGGGGCAGAAGCTATCCCGAGATGGTCAGAAACACAACTTTACTTGATCTTAGCCAAGAAGACATTATCAATTTGGCAACTCTTCGAAATCGTGAGGAACATTTGAGGGAACATAGTTTGACTCTCTTATTTTGTTTGGCTATTTAGGTCAATTTGGAGGCGAGATGTCTGAACTGGATGATGCTGGAACTTACTATGATCTTGGACCAAGAAAGGTCACCAAAGCTGGAGTGTATCACTATCTCTCGACTCGGAACAATAACTTCTCCAATAGGAGTCAAAAAGGCCGTATCATAGTCACAGTTGCTGAGATCAAAGAAAGTAACATCGGATGGAATGGAGGGAATGTAACTTTGAAGGAAGGGTATGTTTTATCAGATGTGTAGACTGTTTCCATCGAAGAATATGTAATTTCTCGTTATGTAGGTCCAATGTGTACATTGGGAGAGGAGCTTTTGAGAGAAGAGTCAGCTTGCGCCTTGAAAGATGGGATCGTGAGGAAGGAATTGAAAGAATGCAAACAGATGCAACCAAAGCTCCAGTACGAATTGAACCAACTCTTGTGTGATCATATATCTAAAATGCACAGTTGCTCTCTCTTTCTTATTCTGCAGGATGACAATTTTATCAGTGATTTCTACCAACTGTCCCCTGAAGGAGTTCTAGTTGTTGAAGGGAAGAATGTTGATATGGAATTCAGAGTTCAACCTGGATCATTTGATGATGTAGCTGTCTACAGAACTACTAGTAGAGGTTCTACCTGGACAAAAATTGACGCCAATGTAGACAATGGTTTTGCCAAGTTCCAAACTTCGGAGGGTGGGGTCTTTGTTGCTATTGGATACACGCGTGCTGGGGTAATCGCAGGGGCTGTTATTGGGGCTCTGATTGGAGTCGCGTTGATTGCAGTGGCCACCTTTTTCTATTCTCGTAAGAACCCGCAATCATTCAGTGGATTCAAGCGAACTTTTGCTGGTAGAGTCTGAAGTTGAAGTTTTGCTGGACAATTCCTCTGCACAGAACACATGCCCGCTATCTTGTTCATATTGACATCTGAGCTGTTTGCTATTAATGCAAAGTGTCGTTATTTCTTATACTTAGACTTATGTAATAATCAACAAATACTCTATTCATATTTTGCCGCTGGTCGGCTCTACCGCTTGTAACTGTACATTATGTATGTTTTTGTAATTGTTACCTAATTTGCAAATAAATTCAATTACCTGCTAATATTTACAATTATTGTTATCAACTTAATAAATTATTTCCTGTACGTGAACCGTATATTGTAAGTGAATACGGCATATTTTATGTCATTCAGTTCTGGCACCAATACAAGTGTACTTATTGACCTTATTTTTATCGCAATTCAAATATCCGTGTTGTCAAGAAAAGAAGATTAGAACACCATGTTGCGTAACATAGATGCGATGGATGAATGATTTTGTTATTCCCAAAAGTCGTAGTAGATACACGGTAAACAAAATGAGTGCTCAATATGATGGAGGCTGGCGAATAGTATGTGCATGTGATAGCATTGAATATCGGAACTAGGTTTCATAGCAGTGCCGATAGCTATGGTTCGCACAGCTTGTAATATCTATTATAGGTATTTGCAAGGAATTGGCTTGCTCATAGTTGTATCCTTTTGTCAAATACATTAAGCACGTGGAGATCCTCCAAGATCCAAATGCGTGTACCGGTATAATACTCAGTCTGTACATGGTTGATCCCAAAGATGCTCAATCGGAGATTAATGGGTCGAGTAAGCCGGTCAAGACACTGTAAGGACTTCGTTGTCTTCTGAGAAGTCTCTGGTGACCGGAGTAGAGTGAGACCATTCAGGGTGCCCTAGAAGGAAGGGGATGACGGTTGGTTCCGGGATATCTGTGATGCACCGTCTTGCAGTCAAGTTCCCTTGAGGGATGGGGAACTGAATTTTAAGTGATGTTCTGTTGACTCATAGCACCAATTGATAGCATTCCGTGCCAAGAACACCATCCCTGGATGCAAGCGTAAGGAAATAATGCATTTCTGAATATCGGGGTTAGCATTGGGCCTATGGGAGAATGGCTTCCATTGTGAAGTATAGGAGGCAAACGTCAGCTGATCGAGGGCTTGCCGTGATTGGTCCCGTTCCCCTCGTGAAGCTATCGATTTCAGCCAATCAGAGCAGACCACCTTTGCTATAAAAGGACATCTTTGTTGTTTACGAATATTTTTGTTCGCCCCTGACTGGTGGCAAAAGGATTATTCTATCTATTTGCGAAAAAAAAAAAAAAAAAAAAAAAAAAAAAAATATCCAGGGGTTTAGTCGCAGGACACGCTGATATGACGAGGCCCATTGTAAAAGATGGGGAACTCGGTGTTTCATCACAGCTCCTGACGTCACGCCTAATTAGCAATATATCTCCCGCGAAATCGTTAGCGATGATATTCCCTGTGTGGGCCAGGCATAGGAATCATTTTTGGTGCATCAAATAGCGACTCAAAGTCCAATTTTAACCAGTTCTCCCTCCCTTTAACAAAGGAGTCTTTATGCTGTCTGAAATGGCTCCCCGCACCTTGAGGCTGGCTCCACCTCAACTATCCTGCTCTTGGATGAAGCAATCTCGGAACTGTTGTTCCCTTCGTCTCCACATGCACCGTCTTCTGTCTGACCTATCCAGGCAATTCTGGCTCTCGTTTGTGATGAGGACACTTTTCCACCTCTGATGGATCCATTTCTGACGCGATTGCGTCTACTGGAGACAAAGATGAGCATTCAGAATTGGAGCTCCGAAAGTGGTCCGAGACCTTAATCCCTGTTCATGAAGCCGGTGTCGGTGTGATATTGAAGAGATTAATCGGTCGTGGGCCTCTCTTGTTCCACATGTTGTTAGAATGGCTGTTTTAAACCTGTCCTGGATGTGCACTCACCGGATTTGGCGATCCTGTCTCTTGGCCATCTCTTTTGTTCATCCAGTAGGAAGTCGATCTACTGTGGAACCAGTTTCGGTAATGTGCTGGGGTAGGCGACGAATGGTTGAGACATTACACCCCGTTTGGCGAGAAAGTGGGAAACGGTTCCAGCTTTAATTGCTCGATACAGAAGGCCCCTGGATAGTTTTCTTTGGAGCACTGGTAGCCGTCCCATAGCAAAGTTATCGACAATGTTTGAATGCTTTCATGTAGAGAATTCATAGGGGTATATTCTCATGTCCATTTCATGAGTTTATATTGTCTACTGCTCACGTGAGTACCCAAAGTGAAGGTTACTGGGATTTCCGGATTGTCTAGACATGCGAACTGATTTTTGAAAGTGAAAGGCATGAGGTTGCTGAACATGTTTGAAATATTTTTTTTTTTCACAACACTTCATAGCACACAAAATATAGCTACTCAAGAATAAGTGCAATTATAAACCCGCGAGTTTCTCTTGCCTCTTAGTATTATGCAGTAATATTCAATAACATGGAAGCTTCATTAACAAGGATTATTTTCTTTTCAATAGAATGAGAATCCCATTTTCGACGGTATCCTATGCTCCTGTATTAACACAATTACCTGTTGATACAATTTGCCTGAATAGTAAATTCACAATTGAATTAGACATACTACCGAATAGCACCGGATAGCTCAGTGGGTTAAACCGCTGACTACAATTCTATGCCAGGCGTGGGAGTCGAGGTCCCGGGTTCGAGACACGATCAGGCCACGGGCGTTATGATTGTGAATTATAATTGTAATCCGTTATAATTGTAATTCTTCGGTGACTCTGCAGTGCTGCCCAACTGAGTAACAAGGCCGGGCGCTGTGTACTACTGTCTATGGTGGTATGCAGGATAAAGAACCCTTGGGATTTATCGATAAGAGTAGGGTGAAACCCCGGTCCCGGGCCTTCTGTTCTGGCGCCCGTATCATCCGATCGGATTGGGTGGAGCCGTAAAACCCCATCACTCACTCATACCACCGAATATCGATTCCGATCTCAATGCCGTTACCCATCACTAGCCTGAGCCTTCTCAAATCATAACGCACCTCTCATGTTCATGACGTGTACCAGGACGCATCCAATTAACTCCAAGCAGTTGTCAAAAGTGGATTTAAATGAAACATCACCCGATACTATGATGCATTGCATGGAGCAGGAAGGAGAAAAAGCAAAACTCAAAATCAGAAAAAAGGCACTTCTTTATTCCTGAATGTAAATAGATCCGTGCAGTTCATTAATAAAGTGACCATGAATACAAAATATGTCATGTATAGATATATTATAATTACATACAATAGCTATAATTAGTATATTTATATATATTTACAACTAACCTGTGTAAATACATTGTACAGGGATGGCAATTAAAAATAACTCCAATAAAACACTATTCAAGGAGGGAATTCTGATTATAGACAAAAGAAAAAGAAATTCTACGGAACAATGTTTAAATAGCCGCATTGATATCATAGGCATAGGAAGCACTGTTTAGTCATTTTGTGTGTAAAAGCGACCACATTTCATACAATATAAATAAAACTCCTGGTCAAGCACATAGTAAATGGGGTACGTCACATGGCTGCATGCGAAATACTTCCCGAGAGAGAGTGAGAAAAATGTTTGATTTTTAAAATATGCAAACAATTTGTTTTGATTTTCCTCCTATGACACAGAAAACCGTCTACACGCTAAAAAAGGAGTGAAAAAAATAAGTGATCAAAAAATTCATTTGTCATTGAAAGCTATTAAAAAAAAAAAAGAAGTCATAATCTAAAAAATTGAAAAAACTAATTGAAGCAGTAATATCACAGCATAGAAAAAAAAAATCATGGAATCAAATTAAAAAGATAAAATTCAACGAAACAGAATAATTCTCAGTACAGGCAACGGATCATTTACACTGGTTACGTATAAACATAAAAATGTGGCCTTTCTAATTAACTGAGACATAAATCTCTCAAGAGGACAGCTAGAACAAAAAAATACCTAAATCACCCTTAATAAAAAATAATATCTGAAAACGTGCGACAATGTCGATAATATTTACGTTTCAGCAGGGGGGCTTACTGGGTTCAAATACTCGACTGAGTCTGACTTGGAGATGTTCATGTACATTGGTTCGCTTGTGGCTGGTTCAGTTGACGGTTGCCGTTTCTTGGGGGGGTTCAGAAGGATCTCCAAGCGGTTGACCAGATCAGCAAAGTTTGGTCTTCGTTCGGGTATTTCATGCCAGCAATCCAGCATGATTTTGTAACTGTGGCAAAAGTTTATTTATGATCGGGGGAGATTGAGGGTACGGATGGTCTTACACATTGTCCGGGCAGTACTTGGGTTTGCGGAGACGACGTCCACTCGCGAGATACGTGCGGATATCAAAGACGTCAACATCAGGGTACGGGGTCACGCCCCGGGTCATCAACTCCCACATCAGTACTCCGTACGACCACTGTACAAAAATTAAAGATAAATATATTAACATTTTTTATTAGATTCAAATTTTCTGTTTCCAAAGATATTCGTATGAGTTTCTTTTACAGAAATAATTTCCTTTCTTCTCTTGCAACGTACCACATCAGTCCTGTTGGTGAAGACAAAATCCTCTAAACTCTCCAGTGCCATCCACTTGATCGGCAGTTTGGCTTTGCGGTCCTTAGAGCTGTAATAATCCCGTTCATACAAGTCCCTCGTCAATCCAAAATCAGCCACTCTCACGATATTCTCCTCATCAATCCTTGAAACGACAACCATAAATCAACTCTAAAAACAACCAACATTAAAACGCAATACTCACATGCAGTTGCGTGCAGCTAGATCACGGTGCACGCAATTCAGACTGGAGAGGTACGCCATTCCCTCCGCGACCTGCTGAGCCAAACCCAACAACTGGCGTGCCGTGAAGTTCTTTTTCTTGTCCTTGACATAGCTGCGTAAGTCGCCATTTGCCATGAACGGCAGAACGACCATCGGTTCGTTACTGGGTCCGACAACCACGCCCAGCAGCTGAAGGACGTGGGCATGGCGGAAGTTCTTCATGATGACGCCCTCCTTCAGGAAGTTCTCCACAGAGTGCCGGTCAAAATCGTTACTCTGGAGGGTTTTAATCGCGACCTTGCTCGGATTTTCATACGATTCGTCCAGGAGTGTCCCGGCATAAACACAACTGAAGTGCCCTGTAAGAAGAATCCAACATACAACACCTGAAAGAAAGCACCTAAAATAACAATAATACCTTTGCCGATCAATTCGCCCAGCTCAAGTCGATCTTTTGAAATCATAACATCAGCCACTGCTTTGCGGATTTTCGGATTCTCAATTCGGTTCAGCAGATCAGCCCAGTTGGTTTTCTCGCCTGCAAAGTTCAAAAACGAATAAATTATGACCCCAAATATTTTCCGGCTAAATTACCAATGGGGGCGTCATCCAGGTATCCCTCTTCATTCGCCTTCAGAGGAATGGCTTCTTCAGCTGCTGCTCCGTCTAATTCAGCCGAACCCCGGTTCTGTTGGTAATTATTCGGCACGGAATTAGGCGGAGGCATCACGACTTTGTTGCGGTTCTTGCGACTGTTTCTCCGCCTCCAACAGATGAAGATGATGATCGCAATGATGACAAGAGGCAGGAGTAGACCCAGGACGATCCCCAGAATCAGCGCTGTGGAAACGTTTGCACCAGCTGCGTAGTTCAATTTACCAAGCTCTGTTTTAACGTTGCCTAGTTTGGCCTGCAAGATTAAGAATAAATGACACATCAATACACTGAGATGCGTCCAACTCACGACCACAGTGGCGAGACCATTGTCCATTATGCGAGGAGAAGTCGGAGGCTTACAGATGATGCGTACTTTATCCACGCGAGTGACGGGGCAACTAACGCCGCCAACGAGAATGATAGCCTCTTTATTGAAGATTTCGAAAACGAGGAGTTTTTCTCCCTGTGAAAGAAAACCACGTTTATTGCGAATATGAACAAATAAATAATCTGATATGACATACACTTATTTCCAGATCCATGTCCTTGGAGTAGGGCTTTGTACGATCAGCTCCAGAGAAAGGGAAGAAGTAAGGATCCTCATAATACGTCAGTTGAGAATCTCCGGGCAAATTCAGCAAAGTTTCCACACCATCCATAACAAAACCATATCTCACTTTCATCGGGAAAGATGGCACGAACGGATTGTACTGGAAGTCCCGTTTCGCACGCCCTGGGGTTGGCACATTCGCATATTCGCTTAGATCCGGGGTCGGACAGTGCATCCGGCTGGCCAACAGAGTTTCACACAGCTGTTTTGAGGAGAGAAATAATTAACGCTGCACAAACTGAAAAAAAAGAACGTTCACTCACAGCTTGACGTTGCTGGCCATCAGGAACAGTGACCTGTATGTACGGCTTTTGAATGATATCCAGGTTCTTACCGATAACAGTGAGAATATTCCCGCCGCTAGAGAAATAGAAACATACAAAATATATAAGAAAATATAATTGCCAAGTAAATGCACCTGAGAATGGCCAATTCAGGCTGCACGTCATCAATATCCGGATCTTCACGGAATTGAAAACTAGGCGATAGTAGGTTCTCCTCAGAATTGTCAAGCAACAGAGAGATGGGTCTCAAGTAATTTCGATCTTGGGGTGGGGTCCTCACAACCAGTCTGTTCTCGTGTTTTCTTGAGAAAAAAAAAAAAAACAAAAAAACAAACTTATTCAGTAATTCTTAAATAAAATCTCCAACTCACTCTAATATCTGCAAACGAACATTATTCATAGAAACGGTGAAGTTGCTACCGAGATCGAGCTGATGTCCGAAAATCGTGACATTTGTTCCGCCTGACATTGGTCCTTGCTTCGGTTTGAATCCAGTGACGATAGGGTCCTAGAATACAATGCAACAGAATAAGCATGAAAAAGCTCAGAAAAAATAAAATACTCACGGCGTATATGAATTTAGTGGGAGAGTTCGCTGTGAATTTGTCCTTCACCCGAATCGTGATCGTTCCGTTATGAGCAGCAGATGCTGGCCCAGTTTTACAAACCACTCTGCAATTAATTAAATCACAGATTGCCACAACCAATGATAATTAATATTTACGTTTCCGGGGCGATGTACATTGATGCATTCACAGAGCACAGGACTCCAGCCACGTTGACTGAATTTTTGATATCGCTGACGGTTTTTCCGAGGTTTGTTCCTTGTATAGTGAGGATAGTACCTCCGTTAACAGGGCCTCCACGTGGGGAAAACTTAATGGAGAATTAATGAGGTTTAGGTTTCACCCAAGAGGTACGCCTACCGAGGTGATCTGAGGGTCAGGGCAAGTGGCGTTGCGCTCAAGGAGCCCCGTAGGACAGTCCCTCTGCATGGAGCAGCCGTTCTCACACCAGCCACAGTCATAGGACGGGTCAAGCAGAAGACAGTGACCGCAGTTGGAGGCAAGTTGGCTGCATTTATACACCACGACTGTGGAAATAAAATAATCAAAACACAAAATAGTGGGGATTAAAAAACAAAAGAGGACAAA
This sequence comes from Capitella teleta, assembly GCA_000328365.1. Taxonomy (NCBI): domain Eukaryota; kingdom Metazoa; phylum Annelida; class Polychaeta; family Capitellidae; genus Capitella; species Capitella teleta. Next base: position 67,165 of record KB309782.1, read on the forward strand.
AGGGAAACGATGAAAATAGCAAATGAGAATGAAAAGAAGAGATTGTGCAATTACTTTGGATGTTTGACGGATTGTCAATCGGGTGTCCGTCCCACATGACATCCAGCGGGAATTTCTCAAAAGGACTGTCGCGTAAATAGCTCAGCTGTAGAAACATACCACATGACGCACAAATCCACAACACTGCATGCAAGACACGCTCTTGATCGCTTACCACTCTCTCCTTGCAAATGACGTCTTTCACGTTGACTGAAACGTCACGCAGCTCCGCTGTGGTCACGATCGTTTGCGACGGTGTCGAGTACCGGCACTGCATCTCCGTATGCACGCTCTGCGCACGATGAAATATTCTGTTTCAGGTCAATTGTAGGATTAAGAGAATTACCTGCAGATTGAATGCTCGAACAGTGAATGATTTCGCAACACCAGATGGCGCTTTAATCTCACTGATCGACGGTAGATTATCGATTTGCGGGCACATCTCCAGACCGTAGAGTGTGGTAAACCCAGTGGCTAAACGCGTTCGTGGTTTCTGTGAAGCAGGAAACAAAACTTGCATCAAACTATTTTGAAAAAGTTGGTTTTCAAACCTTTCCGGAAGTGATGACGATGCCTCCAGCGCACGAAGGGGGGTCTTTAGCTGAGCAACTATGATGCTCTACGCACCAGTCACAGGGCATTGTGGTATTAGCGCAATCTGTGCAAGAACTCAGTCGACCGCAGTCATAGACCATGACAACGGTGCTCGCCCACGGCGAGTTCATTACTCTGATTTCCAAATCCAACTCTACGTGATCTGGTGAAGGAACAATCATACATCAATATAATTAACACATAACAATTTACCTTTGCCATCCGGAAGGGCAGATATGGCTTTAAAATTCTCACACAACACCTCAGTTCCGGATGCCTTTCCGTTTGAATTCCACGTCTGTGCTTTGGCTGGCACCTCCTGAGGTGGATGGCTGCCTTTAAGGACGCACTTAACAACCCCCTCTTCCACGTTATTCGGGAAAAGAGGAAGAATAAGAGAAATCTAGAAAAAGCAAAAAATAAGCTTAAATTATCGTAATGAAAACAACGGACATACCGCTGTTTGCTGGAAACTTGAGAACGATATCTGCCCGGGGTCAATCGTGCTCACTGAAGGACAGGTGGCGCTGTAATCAAACCAGGAGAAATTCTCGGAATCCGGACATTCGTCCTGATCCGTGCACCTGTGACGACAGAAAAACAGGGTGTAAATGAAAAACTTATGTGAGGCAAACATACATGTTCTGACTGAAACACCAGCCACAGTGAGGATCTCCGGCTCCAAGGCATGATTCGCATGAGACGTGTTTATCACACTCGGATACGAGAACTTTCAAAACCTTTCAGAAAAGAAAAAAAAAAAAATGTTTGGTGAATATGAAAATCATGGAAATCATAAATTTCTACCTTGTTGGCTGTAAGGACGTACAGGCTGTCCATGGTTTTATCAAACTTCATTCCGTGAGGGAGCACTGGTCCGGAATTTAGCGGGTATTCCTGATACACACGCCCGCTTGACAAAGTTTCCGGCACCAACTAATACAGAACAGAGAGGCATAAATTCATGAATTGAACTCCAAAATGACCAAACTAACCTTGAGAATTTTTCCCGACTCTGTTGCCAAGTAGATAACGGTGTGGATATCAATGGCTTTAACGCGAATGGCCGTGAGAAACTCTCCGTTGATTCTATACAACGCAAAATGAGACAGATCCGTTTTGCCCTCAATCGGATTGTTACTGCTGACAGTTCCGCAGTATTTGCCAGTAACATCCACAGACTGCATGAAACCAAAATTTGAAACATATCAACCAGAGAAACCCAACACTCACCATCGCTGTGCATTGCTGAGGCTGGACAAGGTGTTCAGGGCCGACTTTAACGACAACGTTGTTCCCCGAGAAGCACCTTTGCAGCGCGGAGAGAAAAGCGCGCATGACAACCGGCATCGGGTAGATGCAGACTGCAGATTTGCTGGGGTCTCCGTCTTTGGTGAAAGTGGCAAAGATGACGGAGTCGGTGGTTTTTGCGCCAGTCATTCTTGCGAGGATACTCCCGGGTTTACCAAGGTAAGCCGAGGTGAGCACATTGTAACCGGTGTTGCTCGAGGAACAGCTGAGAGGAATCTCTATGTACGAGTTGTAGTACTCATCCAATTGACAAACACGCGAGATTTTGGTCACAAGAACACGCGATGTCAGAGATTCACGCTGCACAGACATGAAGTAGTTGTAGCCTTTGTAGTCGAAGGCGTACTTGTACAGAACCTCAAAGTATTCGTAGTTATCAGTGTTACGTAGATCCTTAAACGACGCATCGCGTGCGTATTCAAAGGATGAAAGGCTGCGAGTGGCCAATAGAGGTACCCGCCTGGTGTACTGATCCATCCCAAGGTGGCTACGAGGGGACGCCACATAAAGATTTCCCTCTCCGTCCATGCCGTCGCTGATGAAGATGATCGGTAGAAGATCGGGATCATTGCTCACTACGGGGACAAACACCCTCTCGACAATTCTCAGAGAACTCATGTCAACCTTATGGCACGACCCATAATAAAGATCAGAACAGGCAATGAGTTTGTTGTTTGACGTGTCAATTGCTAACGCCATAGTTGTTGCGTTGCTACGTTTACGCACCACACTGCAGGTCTGCGTGTCTGATCCGGTACAGCAGCTGTCAGAAGGATTGGGTGGACACTGCACACTGTCCTCACGCGGACCAGTGGTCAGAGACGTCTTTAAACTTAGGTTGTCATCAAGTTTATAAATGCGATTCACACCTCCAACAAAGAGTTCATTCGTGACAGAAGAGTACACAAGGTTACGGAGAGTCACACCCGATTCTGAAGGGAATGTCTTGAGAATCTGGCTCGCATAGGATCCTTGCTGTAAGGACACCAGCCAGACCGCTAATAGCCAACTCCAATCCATCTCCACTGAGTGTCAACTGTGATTGGGTGACCTGTGAAATAACGTTCAATCAGGAGGCTGTCTCAGAATGGAATCACTAAAAAAGCAAAGCTTGATTACGGGGTTGTGTGATCAATGATTTGATGATGATTTATATTTTTGAAAGTCGAGTCACTTGATCAGTCTCTGAGGCTGCTTCAGTTAGGTCTGCCCCTTGAGGCTGACAGTGAGCAGTGACAGTAGACTTCCTGTCCTTCTTATTACATAGGGGCTTAAAATGGTAACCCCGCGTAAAGTAGTCTTGTTTCCAAGACTTCTATTACATCCTTTCCCATTAACTCAATAGAGCCATAATCTGTGGGGATAATTATCAATTATTCAATATACTATATAGAGTCTTGGAACGAGATTACCTCCCGCACCAGGGCAGATGAATACATCTTGAACTTATAAATAAAGCTTTATTTACAGTGCAATCACAACAATTACAGATACCATTGGTTACAGGGACACATAGCTATCCAAGGGTAGCAGCTTGGGAGCTATGTGACACACTGACTGACACTTACACTGACTCATAGTCATGATAGTGACTGTCGTCACTGTAACAGCTTGAGCCTAACACTAGTCTAAGTATTAGTAACACTAACAGGTACCGTTTACTCAAATTACTGTAACTGTTACACAAATTAGTCATCCATGTCGAAGCTGCCAGTAGCGGCTCCCATAAACAAGCGATCTATACAAAAAATACATCCTTCGATTGAATTAATCTCAAAGCATACTCTAAATAATTTGCTCAGCCATGTGAAATATAATCATACAAGTTTCTCACTTTATGTTCATGTCCGTCAAGTTTGAGCTAAAGCTTTCGATGGCCGGCTTCCGCTAACACCGCGCACGCGCAATGAAAGTAGGTCAATAGTGGAAACTTTTTAATAGAGCTGTAATTTACATCGTATGCCCCGCATATCAGTAATCCGAATACATGCAAGTAGTCGACCAATATTGCTGCTCAATCGGAGTTTGGAAAACCTCATTAGAAAATTTAATATTACGAGAGACGATCGAGACTTATGGTTCAGACTACATTTACAAATCCTGAAATTAAAAAACAAAAAACCAAAACCAAAACCAAAAAAAAAACTGGCGAATCAAAATTATAATACTAAAATGAACTTCTTTTCTTGATTAGGGAAAAATACTTGCATGCACATATAATTCATAAATCATTCCAACTTATCGACCCATATAACTTAGATGCTGTTATTAATCAGAAGAAATGTCAGTTTAGAGCGGTGATAGCTAGGGCTTAATATATTTTTGTGCGGCTTTTGCGTCACTTGCATATGCATGTAAATGCATACAGAGTGGGCCAAAAATAGTATATCTACTCCATATTATAAACAAAACTCTAAAATTGGCTAAAATGTATCAATTATTGATTATTCAAAAAAATAACTACGTGGTATGGATTGACAAAGTAATTCTGCGCCCTTTTGTGCCAGGAAATCGAGTTTTTATTTCGAATGTCAATATGGTGTGTGATCGCGAAGAGAGCAAAATCAGATGAGCCTCTGAACGAACATTAAGGAATATCATCTTTTGGAAGGCGCTGTAAACTCTGCTTTGTTTTGATTTTAGGAAATAAACATTAGTCGATGATTAGTGCTACTGTCAAAACGATATAGAATGAGAGCGTTGCCTGTTAATGCGTTCAATGAAGCTTATCCATGGTCCGGGGCCCTGTTTGTCACCAAAAGTGGGAATATCGCAGAATGTTGAGTTCCCTCTATTAATTGAGATAAATCGGCATACATGTCAATTAAATTAAAATAGAAATGATAGGAGTAACATCATGACATGTTAAAGTAACCATATACCAAGTATTTATTTCTCTTATCTTAGCGTGGTTTTTACATTGCGTTAAGTTTTGTAACACTTTCTCAGAAATGCGTGGCGTCATTGGTACAGTGGCGTTTTGTTGTCTATCGCATATGGGAGGCTAGACAGAATGCCGTCTGAATATTCTCATATACAGCGGAGATCTGAAATCGCCGCTGACGAATAGGCTAATGGGAGGCATAATGATGATTATGCATGCATGAGGGGTTTTACTCAATTAATATATCTGTATCATATACACTAATTCAGAAAAGAGGAAGGTTTAATTACATTATAAAATTACAATAATTTGAAGAATATTGTAACAAGAGCGGATGTAAAACAGATCATAGATCACTTGAGATAAAATGCACAGCTGTGGCTGCTCTAATACTTCTATTGCACAGAATAATCTCTGATCGTCGTTGTTCGGATTCTGATGAGGAAGCAACCAAGCACCTCACGCAGTGTAGAAAAAATACATCAACACACCAGATTTGTGTCAGGGATTGAGGGCGCTGATTTGGCAGCAGTTCGATTTCATCGCTGGTTCCTAATGAATTACACATCTCAGGCTGATTAAGTACATTGGTCCAGAGCGTGTCACCTTGATTAAGTGAATCATCAAATTGAGAGGATGAGTTGTTTGGCACAGATCAAAAGAAAAGTGGTTAAGAGCCCAAGTGGAGAGGTGATGGTCATGAATCAAGGGGTGGTGTCCCTCATCCCGATGCTCCTGGCTATTTCTTCGGTAGTCTTGATTTTGTCATGCGAGAGCAGTAGTTATTTTCCTCTCAGATCCTCAATGATGCATTCTAACTGGGATGATTAAATTTGGCAATAAGCTAGCTGTTCCTTTCCATGGAAACAAAGACGTCAAGCAGACAAAATTCACGAATAAGACAAGAGCAAGCAGAGAAACAAGACATTTATTTTCACATTTATTCTAAAATTAATGAAAGAAAAAAAAAAGAAAAAAAAGAGGAAGAATTATGATTTAACAATGAGTTCTCAACGATGTACACACAAATAATTTTAGACAGATTACCATTTTCTCATGCATAGCGTGCGGAGGTAGAACAAAAACGATTCAACTAACAAGAAAAATATTCTTAAGAACTCAACAGCTGACCACAGAAAATTTACAAAAAAAAAAAATCATTTTGTGGTTTCATCGTTTGCCGAAAATATTCTCCGCTGCTCTCAGACCACTGAGATAGGCTCCGGTGACAGACTGTGGAAACTGCTGACTGGTTGCCTAAGGGGAAAAAAAAGAGAAAAAAAAAAGAGAGAGAGCTATACATAAAAAGGAATTGATGGCACTGTACCTCTCCAGCAAAAAGAACTCGACCTTCTAAGCTCTCTTTCACTGAATCGTAGAGGTCACTGGAAGAGCCAGTAGGAACGTAACTGAAAGCCATGCCCACATGATTGTTATCACGCCAATGTGACACAAAACTGCTTATTGGATCGGGTACGACCTAGATTCAGAAAATAATTAACATACTTAATTTTTTTTCGGGTGATTAACAAAGAAGAGGAAATTCATACCTCTTTGGGGAACATTTTCTGCAATGTTCCAATGCATCTTTGAACAATTTCAACATCCGTCAGATTTTTGACGACGTCAACAGCATGACCGGTGAGGTAAGTCAGCAGGACATGACCAACTTCAACGTCATCACACTGTCATGAAAAAGGCAAAAATACAATATTTCCTTTTTCCCAGAGAATGATGTCACTAGTGGATATCTTTTTAAACTTGGCGAGAGGAAAAGAAAAACCGCTTACTTTGCTGACGTCATAGAAAACATTGAACATTCCACGTTCTTCGGTTTTTTCCGGGACGCACCCAAATGTTTGACAAGTTGAAGGCCAAAATCTACAGGGGAATTTGAGAGCAACCTGGAAATCAACAAAAGAATGAATAAGACAAGGGTTTACGTGAGAATATTCAATTCTTACTTTCTCTATGATTCCAGCACCCAGATTTTGGATGGCGTCATATTTTGTCTCTGGTAGACTCGGATTAAATGCTATGTTTTCCGTTTGTAGGACTCGGAGCGGCACGGTGACAATGATTTGGTCTGCGTCATAGAATTTGCCGCCGGTAAAAGAGACTTTGATTTTATCTCCTGTGTAATCAATTTCATCGACCTGAATGAATAAAGAAGAAATACTAAAACGGAGAGAGTTACACCAACCAACCTGATGGTCACATCGGATATTGAGACCCTCCGCCAATTGCTCAAGTACACTTCCAAAACCTTGAGTCACAAAACAGCTGGGTCCGTTGAACTGCAGTAGGCGTTCCGTGTGGTCCCAATGAAGAGCCGAGAGATCGCTCAACGAACAACCGCATGCGTACTCAAGGTTGCTCATGTAAAACGCCAGCAGCTTCTCATGCTCCTGTGGATGATATCAAAATTAGAATTAAAAATTCAAGAAACTAGAAAGATAAAAATCTCACCTCAGTGAAAACTTTACCAACTGCTGAATTCTTATGCATCTTTTGAATTTTATCTACAAATAAAATTTTATTCGGGGAAAATTAACGATTGCCAAGATTCATTCCGCACTTACGGAGTAAGCTGCAGTCGTTTTCCGGATTCTTCTCTTGCCATTTGGAAACTCGTTCAAGAAGCGAGTTGAAATGCGCTTCAATTAGATGATCCTCTTCTTCATCGACAACTTGACCCCTGGTTGTGAATAGCGGACATCGCTCATCAAGCGGAACCGTTCTCGCTCCAGTCTACAGTAGAAAAAACACTGAAACTAACACGAGAGTTCAAAGTTGAAGCCCTACTTGTTTGAGCAGAATAAGAAGTGGGTTATTCGTACTGCTGTTCAAAATCTGCGCCCCTTTTCCGATACACATCCCTAAGTCACGACTGTCATCGATCCGACCTCCAATACGTGGACTGGCTTCAACGACCATCACCTTTGCTCCCCAGTTGTGCAGCTGTCTCGCAGCTGTTAGTCCAGCCATCCCAGCGCCAATGACGATGATGTTTTTCTGTACAATATGATAAATAACAATCAATAAAAACTCTTTTTCCCAAACTCAAACCTGGTTTAACTCCTGCGGAAAAAGACCACCCGTAGGTATGTCCTGAACGACCCCAGTGTTGATGAATCCACGGGTTGTCAAATATTTAATGATCTTCGGAAGTTCTTTAACAAGACAGATGCGCACCAATCCGTGGCAGATCACATGATACGCACATTTCTCAGCAGTGAGTAACTCCTGTGTTCAAGAGACATTTCTAATGGAGGGTTAGCATAAATGCATAAATGTTACCTTGCAATTCTGAGCCCACATGGACAACACAAGGTTTCTGAGCGCCAAATAAATGCACTGGAACGAAGCGAGATTGGAGAAGACCTCTTCTTCTTCTGCTGTCATCGCTTGAGGATTAAATGACCGAGGGTACTGGCCAGTAACGGAGAAAGGGTTGAGGACTTTGAGAGAGAAAATAAATAAACAAATAAATAAATAAATAAATAGATGTCTATTGCAAAAGAAAACTGGAGGGTTGACTTACCAGAGGTTAGGGTGACATCAGGGTCTGCGGAAGAGGGACTCAAGCCGACTTGGTCAGCGAGGTAATCGCGGAGGAATGGAGCCGCAGGCGAGGATATTAAGAAGGGCGGATAGGTGAGAGTGCTAAGCCAGTTCTTGTCACCTATCCGCTTAACCATCTTTAGAAGGGATCATCCTAATTAACAGAGGATACACTAAATTATCACAAGAGTGACTAACCGGAAGCTCAGGTCGTTTGCATGTCTCTTGAGGTTTCTGTTCAATAAATTAAAAATCAATAATGGGAATTTGGGTTTGAGAAACTGACCATAGCAGGGTGCGAGTGAGGCGTGAGTTGACCGCACTGGAAGGAGGAGATGTTCTCGGGGGTCAAAACAACTTTGCGGTCCAATGGTCGCCATTTCTGACAAGAATTACACCGAAGCCAAAATGGAAGAATTCGATCTCCGATGAACAAGCGCAGTTTGCCTTGACAGCCTGCGAACAAATCCCACTGTTTTTGCCATGCCTCCATCTCCGCAACCAACTCGAGATCTCTGAGAAAAAAAAAAAGAGAAAAAAGAAAAAAAAAAAAAAAGAAGAAATCCAACAAATCAACATCACTGAATCTAAAAAACTCACCTTCGATAAATAGCTTCAAAGCATTTGTTACAGTAATGCTCCCCACTCGACCAGTGATACCAACGGTTACTTGTCCGGTATTCACAACTGAAAGAGCAAATAAAATAAAACTCAGAACTCTCCTGTACTTTCATAGCATTACTGGTGCGCAATCGATAGACTACATGACATTCTCTGCATACAATCGCCTCGAGGGCAAATTGGGAATTCCTCTTCTTTTGTGCTGTCTTTCGATTTCGTCTTTTTCACGACCGGTTTTGATTTTGGAGTCCTGTTGACATTCTGCGCCTTCAAAGGCTTAGTAGTCATTCTGCTGGAATCTTTGGAAATTTCTGAATTCTTAGGTGTTTCGCGTCTCTTGTGGAGTGGGGTGCTTTTCACTTCTTGCGGAGTTTTACTGGCTCTGCGCTTTTCTTGTCTCAGAGATTTCTGAGCTGTGATTGGTTGAGGTTCTTCAGCTGCTTCTTTCTCTCTGACCCCATTCGACTCAGTGGGATCTGTCTCACCACCATCTGCGGCTATGACCGGCTGAGGAGAATAACTTTAAAAAGGATTCTTGATTTCAATAAAACTCACTGAATCTTCCTTCTCCGGCTTCTGTTTCTTGGCGTCTGTCTCATTCATGAATTCCAAAGATTTACGCTTCACTCTAAGAGGGAAAGGTCAGCGTGAGGAATGATGATTGCACACTGGCTCTTACCTGTATAACTCTGACATGTCAACAAAGTTCGGATCAAATTTCTTTGGAGCGTGACGGCGAGATCTTGGACTAGGACTAGCCTCCATCTGAATACCAAAGTATTGCATAATTATCCTGGTAGTCTAGGACATTAGGGAACTTGTGAGTAATATGTCTTGCCAACATTTAGTTACCAATCTGCGCTGGCGCTCAGCAATTAGTGTAGATTGTCGCCTTTACTAAAAATAGAGCTACTCATGTAGAGTTAGCACAGATAAATAGGGCGAGGTCTACGTACATCGCCCTACAGTAAACCACTACTTTTTGCTGTATTCTGACTGTGAGGCTCCACAAATCGCATGATAAATATACACATATTATTGTGTTTAAGCCCTCCAGACGTTAGATGGTGTATTTATGCTCAAAGAAAAAACAATATGAGCCTTGCCATCATGTCGAATTTACATTAATCAGAACTGGCACAAAAAAATCACTTTGTGAAGAAGTAAACGAATGCCTTTTTGCGAGTGATGTCACTCAGCGCTTGCGCACTGTGCTGTAAACAAGCGCACATGCTTCACTTTCCCGCTCAAACTTCTCGCACAACTTTCGAGAGAAAATGCATAAAATTGTTCATATACTGATTGATGATGCACAAAATAATGCATAATACGTATTCCTTTGCAAAGACTCGATCCAAATCACGTGTGCAACTGAAAGGAAAGATAGGCCGCATGTTCAGCTTCTCAGCGTGGGAAAATTGTACGCGCATGCGTGGATGTTTATTTCACACTACGCAGGCGCAGTGCTCTGGTTTATTTTTAACATGTGGAAAGCAGGTCATGTGACAAAACAATCGGAAAGCGGGGAGAAACTTGTTAGGTCCCTTTTTTAAGGTGCGGATCCATTTTACGTTAGTTAATGGGACTGGTTTCGGACGCTATTTAGTTCCAGGCTCTACCTTACATGGCTCTGCAGTGCCTGGTACCTTCATAAATCTTATTACAAGCGTATAATTCAAGAAATCATGATTTGCAAACGGAGCTTGAATGCGTTTACCGTACAGCAAGACCCCTCGATCTGGCTGTAGTGTGTCAGCTAATGTAGGGTATATTTCCATGAACTGTCACAGCACAAATAGGTGGCCTTCTGGCTATCCACTGTTGTGCTGTTATGTTCGTTCTCTCAGTCAATCTCTGCAGTTTCAATTGACAATTTACTTCGAGTTTGAAAAACATTTTTTATTAATTTTAAATTAGTTTCAAATGTGTTAATTGCCCTTATTGTCTTTTTTTTTTGCATTTCATATTGGTATTACACACTGAAATTATCATATAAAAACACCAATGCTCGATAGAAGGATAAATTCGAACTAAATGATAATAATAAGTAAAACAATTAAACAATACGTGAAATCTAATTCCACAAGTGTAACTGATCTGATTATCAGTTACAGTTTGGCATTGTCGCCCCAATAACATTGTGGTTTATTCTTGAGAGGGGATCGTCAAATCGAATGACCCGAGATGGTCGAAATGGGTATAACTTATGTCTTACCAATACCTGATGATGTAACAAGAGTTCAAGTTATTTAAAACACAATAAAGTTGGCAATAATAACATCGCCGGCCGAGAGCGCTCGGGTTGTGAGTTTCCGGTGTTGTGAGCATGCGCAAAAGATGTAAACAATAGCACGTTTCCTGGGCACCTAACGTTATGACCATAGATGTCGTAAATATTATGACCGTTATGATTCTGGGGGAAGCTAAACATGCTGGATGTTTTCCTACGTTTTTGCCGTCATCAACTTCACAATCGGCGACAGGCAGATAACATAGCGCTGACTTGGCTTCTTTCTCATCGTTACCTTTAAAGTTAACATTAAACTCTGGTGACAACGATTTAATGTTCTTGCGAACGTATTTCACTATTGATAAACAGACACATGTGCAACAACGTCTTATTGTTGTTGAAGAAGTCACATGACATGATCATGTGATATAAACACAAAATGGCGAATTAGCCGAAGCGTCATCCTTTCGAAAACAAAATCGCATTTTCTTATTTGTAGCCTCGATCGCTCGGATAAATCGTTCGTAAGAGGTGCAATGTTTAAACTAATTATATAACGGTTCTATTGAGTGTATTCCTAGGTGTGCAATGATTGCAATGGCTCTCAACGAGCACGCGCTATGGCTCTAAATGGATCCGATATGTGCCTGTAATGTAGTGCATTTATGCAAACGGATATTTCAGGCACACTTGTGGGCTTACGTGAAATCATGATTTAACATTGCACGGTCCCCTATTATCGCCCAATGTTGCTTCAAACCACTAGAATACCGAACCAATTTGCAAATAAGCAAATAATTTGTTTGATTTCGTTCAATCGCTGTATACCGTGTTTTCTGGCTGATGATTGAAGCACATTCACCCCAAAATGACGAAATCGTTTGATTAAATACCTTCGGATCCGCAGAGGCAAGATTCGGCGGCACCTCCATTTCGACTTCTATGGTAAGCCAACGGAAACAGAGAAAGAAGTCAAAATATTCGCGCCATTTCGAATATTTACACGGAACAACGAAACTATGAAATGCAAGTAACGGGGTTCTAAAACACGCAAATATTGACTCAGCTTCAGTCATTTAACGACGGATTAACTATTGAATTTTACGCAAGCGGGAAAAAAATAAATAAATAAATAAAAATGAGATGGAAAAATTAGTGAATAAAAAAAAAAAAAAAAAAAATAAAAAAAATAAAAATAAAAATAAATACATAAACTTAGGAAAAATATATTCCTATGAAACACTTGGACGTGCTCATCGCATGTATCATTTCGACTGCTGGGACATACGAATTTTTATGAGCATATACTTATGCTAGCTACGCAATTCCAATTTACAATTTTGAGTCTGTGGAGGTAGAGCGATGGAAGTTCTTATGAGTCTTTTCTACGGAAATGCGACAGCGAACATAAAACCACTCACGGGTTGCTACCCAAATTTACTTAATGTGTAACAACTTTAACTCATCCCGGTTAAGGCATACAACATAACACCATACAAACATACTGGTCGGGACTTAAAATGGGGACCATAATTATAACAAAAGAAATAAATATTTGTGATTTATGGGCATCGATTTGATCACTTTGCCCAAGCTGTCACTTCTCTGAGTTGTTATTGCTGACACCAGGTTCAAATCTGTATGGTACGTCAGATTACCAGAAGATCGGCCCCACTATATTCGTGTTCATCCTCACTCTCATTTTCGATATTCGCATCCATATATGACCAAATGTAGAGTGGACTGCTGTCGCACAGATCTTTCAGCAAGCAAAAACCTATGCTGTCACTGTAAGAGAATACTTTGCGTACCACCCGTGACGTCATGATGAGATCATGAATATCTATGAGCTCGCATTTGGACGTCATTTACGCTGCGTCTCGTGCATGCATTGATGTCGGAATAATGCGATTCAAAATTTGAGGCGATATGTAATACGTTGGAGAAAATAACTGGAACCAAATGACTGTGATGCTACCTGTTTAAGTGCTGATCTGTATAGCGCAAAC
>KB309782.1:88373-100903 GCA_000328365.1 Capitella teleta
CGAAAAAGAAGATGGAAAAGGAGAAGAAAGACATTACGGAGGCCTACAACAGACGAGCAAAGCAGTACAGAGAGCTGAGCCTACATGGTGCAACTGGATCCCAATCACGCTCAATGGCAACAGGCTACCATCACCCGAACACCGAATGAAGAGCAACCCCGCAGCTATGAAGTGCAGCTGCCCTCTGGTGCAACTTACAGCCGCAACAGGAAATTCATTCGCCCTGATCTGAAGCAACCAGAGCAAGCCCCTGGTTACGAGCAAGAGGCTACATCTACTGAGCCAAGGAGATCAACGAGACCCCGATGTGCTCCTGACCGACTTAATGACAGCAGACCTGGTGGCACCAATTGACTATATGGTTGTGTACATAAGCTGGACATTATTTTTGTTGTAAATATGTTATTGTTAGAAGAATGAGGATGTTACACTATTAAAGAACATTTCATTAAAGCACGAATTACTCAACACTTTGTAATATAAACTCATGCACTGAAATTAAAGGTCAGTCTTCCTTCGAACCTGCCTTGTGTTCGTCAATACTTCAACAACTACGCTCTACATGTATATTGTTCTATCAGACACGACTTCTCTTTTTCGTCTAAAGAAAACTAAACAGCGTCCTTGGTTAGTGAATTCTTCAGCACATTTCGATGATTTCTACGTATTTGACTATATCGATGTTGCGTGCCTCGCCCTGACTCTCCATTGTGTAACACCCAGTTGTCCTTTCCGACTGGTGGTGTGGCCGTCGTCTGCTCGTTAGACAATGCCTGACTCTCTTCTCCGCGGCAGTTCTGAACGTCAACACTATCACTTCTCTGAGTTCTATTTCTTTCGTTAATCAGTATGGTTAGATTACCATAAGATCGGCCCCACTATATCCGTGTTCATCCTCATTTTCGATATACGCATCTATATATGACCAAATTTAAATGTAGAGTGGACTGCTATCGCGCAGATCTCAGCATGCAAAAACCCAAAGAATAGAGTCTTTGCAAAAACCTATGCTGTGGCTGTAAGAGAATGCTTCGCAAACCACCCGTGACGTCATGATGAGTTCATGAATATTTATGAGCTCGCATTTGGGCGTCGTTTACGCTGCGTCGCGTGCATGCATAGATGTCGGAACAATGGGATTCGAAATTTGAGGCAATATGTAATAAGTTGGTGGTAAAAAGTGGAACCAAATGATTTGATGCTACTTGTATAGCGCAAAAAAAATGTACGCATCAACGCAATTGCAATGCGTGAGATGCACTCGGAAACAGCTTCAGAGACCAACTCTCCCACTGTTAAAGCATGCAGTTTGAAGTTGTCCAGCAGGGGGCGCCCCGTTTGCTGGGCAAACGTTGAGCGAATAGTGAGTTTGGTTTTTTTGTCAAAGCTTCTTTGATAGAACATAGCAGGAACCTAATAATGTGAAAATCAAAGTTATGGCATAAACAACTTTGGGTGTTAATAATCAAGAAAACAGGTACATTAACAGAAAGACACAAACAAACAATAAAGCAAACATGATCATGTATCTCATCATTAAAAGCAAAACGAAATCCAACCACTGAAATATGACCATCATAAGTCATTAGTACAACAGTATTACGATATTTCAGCCCTATCTCAAACAACCAGATATACCTAAACGGCATATTTGACAAATGTGCGCACATGTAGCAGAAAAGCCTTATATATTTTATAAGAGGCTACTGCAACTATAAATGATAATTATATTGGGGTACGTAGCACGGTTTTGTATTAAACACGTATTAGTCATGTATTGGTGTCCGTATTATTCTCAAGAGCAAAAAACTAGATTCCCGTCCAAAACGTTACACAATTGCCTTTTATTCTCTATTTTGACCGGAGACACTCTATTACAGCACTGATGGCATCCAAGTGTCATGAAACTCCACCTATTCAAGCATTCATTCTCTATTTTAGCCACTCTTTGGTCCATGGATCAAACGATTTGCAGGAAGAAGAAAGAAAGAAAGAAAAAAAACCAAAAAAAAAAAAAAAAACACATCCACAGGGCATTTAGGACATATTTTATTACGTGTAATATTAGAAGGTCCTTCAATTGAATGTCTGCATTCTCTCAACAGAGACTTCATCCCAGATGCTTTCTTCAATACACAGAGTCGTTATTATCCTAAGTGCCCCCAGCCATGCGGTCTGAAGTCACGTGGTGCGCCATAGAAGTCTCCTCTTGGGCCATCGTATGCGCCATTGTACGGGCGATAATACCTGCCCCCAAATGCTCCATATCTCTGTGGCTGCTGATCATATCCGGTGTTTCTCCTGCAAATGCACTTTTAAGTATCAACTCAACCAATGAGATCAAGAATTACCCACCTTGTTTCCCAATTAAATAATTGAGCCATTGATGTGGCAAACAGAACGACTGAAACGATGACAGAAAGGTATCTCATGGTGGTAGCTTGGTTTGTGTTTCGGAAATTTGTGAGCATGTTTTTGTATGCCGAGAAGGGAACAATGGTTGCATTGTCTTGAAATCATTATGAGTTAATGACGGTATTGTGTCAAACAATATGTGGCCATTGTTGTAGTTGCACACTTAATTTAGGTCATTTTTATGCGTATTTTTTCACCTTGATCGCCAACTAGGCCAACTTTGCACACCAGTGGATATTTGAGTAAACAGCTGCTCTGTGGTAATATCATTTGTGAACAATCTCTAGTGGCCCCAAAAGTGTTGTGTTGTGTTGTGTGTCTGTGTATACTATACACCTGGATGTCATATTATCGTCAGCTGAGTATTATAGTTTTGACTCAAAAGTCAATTAACAGTATAATTATGAGGAATTTTCAATGTGAAGTGATAAGAAAATTTTTAAACTATATGATTCTGATTGCTTTCTGAGAATCCTCAGTGATTGCATATCTACATACATGTATTTCCCATCTTGTATATATATTTAGAAATATTATAGAATCCTTCCACACTCGGACCATTCTATTGTCATTTCAGAGACCCATGGACAGTATGCATGCCTCTCTATATTTTGGATTCACAATTTATAGAGTTAATTGATATCGGATTAAATAATTATAGTAAAACCGTTCTTGGTGGTAGTTCGTATTAAAGGGCAGCGTTACCATGGTACATGCTAAGCATAACGAGGATTTACACGACAATACAAATAAATATTCTGTGTGCAAAAAAAAGGCGCTCCAAACATTATCAGGGAGGGAGCTAACTTTTGATTACAAACAGGGTTTTTCAGTGAAAGCGCGGGCTAAATCCAGACAAATTTTCTGTACATATGGTTAGAGAAGCCTCTTAATTATCATGTATTTAAGGCCTTTTACCGGGGTCATTTTTTGACAAATGTTCCCAGAAATATCGCATTAATAAGGTCACATCACAGCGCGCAGTCATCGTTCAGCGCAGAGCAGCTCGAAGCCGAGAACAAGCAGGCATGCTTGTTATCGCCAAATCAAAAAAATCATAACATTTCTGAACATGTCAGTGGATTTTACTACTGTTACACTATTAAAGAACATTTCATTAAAGCACGAATTACTCAACACTGTTGAACAAACTGTTACACTATTAAAGAACATCTCATTAAAGCACGAATTACTCAACACTTTGTAATATAAACGCATGCACTGAAATTAAAGGTCAGTCTTCCTTCGAACCTGCCTTGTGTTCGTCAATACTTCAACATGGTGTTAGAAGCCTGAAGGACCACGTCAACTTACCTTCAGTGCATGGAAGACTTCGTACAAGTGCTGTAACGTCAACACACAGCATGGCAAGCATCAACAGACCCTTCCGACCTGAGATGGACTGGACCGTCGACGCAGATCTCCCACACAGATTCAAGCTATGGAAACGGCAAGTGAGGAACGAGATTAGACTCCAGATGGCCCAGGACTCCAACAAGGGAGAGACGTACGCATGCATGTTCGTCTTGGTGAGTGCAGGAGAGGCAGGCGAGGACGTCATCGCAAAAGGAGGACTCTATGGTGAGTCCAAGGACTACACAAAGCTCATAAAGTGCCTCGAGGAATCTGTCACGCCCTCTACGCACTACATTGAAGATTGCATCAACTACTTCTTCTGTAAACAGGGCGACATGTCAATTCGACAGTACCAGAGTGAAGCTGAGAGACTCATTGAACGCATGATCCCAGCATACAATGCAACTTCAACCATCACACATCTCGATCTCAAGAAATTCCTCTTACGCAATCTACTTCTTGTCGGCTTCAAAGACAAGAATGTGCTCAAAGACTGCCAGAAGCTTCAACAGAAGGACTGCACTGTGGAGAGCATCATTGATTTGGCATTGCAAGCAGAATTCCGAGAAACTACAAACGCACGCATATCAAAGACAATCAACTCAAGCCACCAGTCAAGTGCATTACAGGACGTTATGAGTGAGACAACCATGGTCAAACGCATCAGCCCAACCATTCTTTACTCTCCCTCGGCATCCCAAGCGAAGACCTGCAGATGGTGTGGCGCAAAGAGACTCTGCAAACGCCGAGAATGCCCAGCATATGGCTCTGAATGCTCTCATTGCCATCGAATGGGGCCCTTTGCCAGAGTGTGCCTCCAGGAGGAATCAACACAACAGATACAGCCTCCCTCCAGCGGACAACAGAAGAAGAGACTACACAAAGTCAACATCGACCAAAGCCCAGACAGTGATGGCAGCTCTGAAGACGAGGCTTCTGTCTATGATTTCAACCCAATCACCACAGATATCCACAACATCACATCAGAGCACATCAAGCCACTGTGGGTGTCAATCAGTCTCTCCTCTCATGTACATCAGATCGATGTTGAGATTGACACTGGGGCTGCATGCAACATCATACCCAACTACCTCTACAAGAGCATCTTTGGCAGCGTGGAGCCTGAGCGCAGCAATGCACATATCCGTGCCTATGGCAACCAGCCAGTCGGCATCCTTGGCCGCTGCTCCTTGATCATCCACACAACTGACGGCCAGAGACAACCCACATCCTTCGAGATCACTGAGCACAATGGCCATCCCATCATTGGAAGGGACACAAGCAAGCAGATTGGCTACATCCAGTACCAAGAGGTGCAGACTCCACCCTTGAGAGACCAACCAATACTGCATGAGATCAAGTCCCTCCGTCACCAAGTGAAGAGGCCCACTGTCCAGGAGAAGAGCCATACTCACATCATCATCGACAACATTCGGCACCCTCTTTCAATCTCCAAGGACTACATCGCAGACAAGTTCAAAGAAGTCTTTGATGGCTTGAGGACCCTTCCTGGTGGCGAGTATCACTTGAAGTTGAAACCAGGAGCAGTTCCCGTGAAGCAAGCACCCCGACAAGTACCCGAAAAGAAGAAGGCAGCATTCAAGGCAGAGCTACAACGACTGCAGTAGCAAGGCATCATCGTCAAGGAAGATGGACACACTGATTGGGTCAATTCAATTGTTCTTGCTCTCAAGCCAAATGGGTCAATCCGACTCTGCCTTGACCCTAAGGACCTGAACGAGAACTTGGAGAGGAATCCATACTACATCAAGACAGTTGACGAGCTCAGTGGTGAGCTCAGCGGATGCAAAATATTCACAGCAATGGATGCAAAGCAAGGCTACTGGCATGTCAGACTCGACCACGAATCCAGCCTCCTGACGACCTTCAACATTCCCTGGGGCAAGTACCGCTTCACAAGACTCCCTTTCGGCTTCAAAGTCTCTGGAGATGTCTTCCAGGAACGTTTGGATGCAGTTCTTAGCCAAGTTCCAGGAGTTACCAACATTATAGACGACTGTCTTGTCAAAGCATCCGATCCCATTGACCATGATGTCAGCCTCCTCACACTCCTACATGCAGCAAAAGTCAATGACATTAAATTCAATTCTCAGAAGATGCAATTCAGGCAGAACAGTCTCCTTCTATGGACAGACCATCACCTCATCCGGAATGAAAGCCAGCAGAGACTCAATGCAGGCAGGGACAGACATGAAAGCTCCCAAAAACAAGCAAGCACTGCAGTCATTCCTCGGCATGGTGAATTACATGAAGCGATACTCAAAGACTCTCACCCAGCTGTGCTTTCCCCTCAGAGAACTCGGCAAGCAGAATGCAGTCTTTCGATGGGAAGCAGAACACCAGGAAGCATTTGATGCAGTGAAGGAAGAGCTGTCAAGAACACCAACCCTAGCGTTTTTTGACAAGAGCAAGAACCATGTCATTCAGACCGATGCCAGCCTCAAGGGACTCTGAGCAGTACTCCTCCAAGAAGACCAACCAGTCATCTATGTGTCAAGAAGCCTACTTCCAGCAGAAGAACGCTATTCCAACATAGAAAGAGAACTGCTTGGAGTCGTGTTTGGACTCGAACGTCTTCACTTCATGCTATTTGGAGGCCCCATAGAAGTCCAAACTGACCACCAGCCCCTGGTCAATATCTTCAGCAAGCAAGTGTGTGACACTTCACCAAGACTACAGAGACTGTTTCTGCGTGCACACAAGTACGACATCAAAACCAAGTACATCAGCGGATCCAGCAACAGTATTGCAGACGCCCTGAGCCGAGTGTCACCCCTTCCACCAAGATCAAACGACATCAGACCAGATCGACTCACTCCACTCCACCAGTTGATTGATGCAATCCCGGGCAACAAGGTATGCATCGACACTGTTAGACAGGCTACTCTAACAGACACAATATGTCTACAGAGGATGGCCCCTGCAGAAGAACATGTGTGACCCTCTGGTTCAACTCTTCTGGAACAGCCGAGATGACATAACCCTAGAAGATGGCATCCTATGCCGTGGCATCCAGATGGTCATTCCTGAGAGGTTCCGAAAACAGTTCCTGGACAAGCTCCACAAATCCCACATGGGAGAGGAGAAGAGTCTGCTCTTGGCAAGGACAACAATCTACTGGTCCAACTACATGTACTCTGAAGACATCAAGCAGCGTGTACGCAACTGTGAAGCATGCCAGGCAACGCGTGCAAGCCAACAGAGTGAAGACCTCCAGCCCCACGATGTCTCAGCAGGCCCATGGATAAGACTGGGAATCAACTACTTCGAATGGAACCAGCACAAGTATCTCCTCATCGCTGACTACTACTCACGGTTTCCCATCCTCAGATCAGTGAGCAACCTGACCGCCAGTCATCTTGTGAGCATCCTGAGGACAGTGTTTTCAGTATACGGCATCCCAGAAGAGCTCGGGACTCAGTTCACCAGCGAGCAGTACCTCACCTTTGCCAAATCCTATGACATCAGGACCAAGCACTCCAGCCCAAGATATCCACAATCTAACGGATTCATTGAAGCAGACGTTGGAGAGATGCAAACGAACTGACAGTGGTCCCCATCTCGCCCTTCTGATGTACAGAGCTACCCCCTTGAAGTCAGACATGGCATCACTTGCCGAACTCCTCAATCAGCTCACGTACCACACAATGTTGCCATCCACAAGCAAGATTGACCCAGCAGCAGAAACAGGCGAAAAAGAAGATGGAAAAGGAGAAGAAAGACATTACGGAGGCCTACAACAGACGAGCAAAGCAGTACAGAGAGCTGAGCCTACATGGTGCAACTGGATCCCAATCACGCTCAATGGCAACAGGCTACCATCACCCGAACACCGAATGAAGAGCAACCCCGCAGCTATGAAGTGCAGCTGCCCTCTGGTGCAACTTACAGCCGCAACAGGAAATTCATTCGCCCTGATCTGAAGCAACCAGAGCATGCCCCTGGTTCCGAGCAAGAGGCTACATCTACTGAGCCAAGGAGATCAACGAGACCCCGATGTGCTCCTGACCGACTTAATTACAGCAGACCTGGTGGCACCAATTGACTATATGGTTGTGTACATAAGCTGGACATTATTTTTGTTGTAAATATGTTATTGTTAGAAGAATGAGGATGTTACACTATTAAAGAACATCTCATTAAAGCACGAATTACTCAACACTTTGTAATATAAACTCATGCACTGAAAATAAAGGTCAGTCTTCCTTCGAACCTGCCTTGTGTTCGTCAATACTTCAACAACTACGCTCTACATGTATATTGTTCTATCAGACACGACTTCTCTTTTTCGTCTAAAGAAAACTAAACAGCGTCCTTGGTTAGTGAATTCTTCAGCACATTTCGATGATTTCTACGTATTTGACTATATCGATGTTGCGTGCCTCGCCCTGACTCTCCATTGTGTAACACCCAGTTGTCCTTTCCGACTGGTGGTGTGGCCGTCGTCTGCTCGTTAGACAATGCCTGACTCTCTTCTCCGCGGCAGTTCTGAACGTCAACACAATCACTTCTCTGAGTTCTATTTCTTTCGTTAATCAGTATGGGTTACCATAAGATCGGCCCCACTATATCCGTGTTCATCCTCATTTTCGATATACGCATCTATATATGACCAAATTTAAATGTAGAGTGGACTGCTGTCGCGCAGATCTCAGCATGCAAAAACCCAAAGAATAGAGTCTTTGCAAAAACCTATGCTGTGGCTGTAAGAGAATGCTTCGCAAACCACCCGTGACGTCATGATGAGTTCATGAATATTTATGAGCTCGCATTTGGACGTCGTTTACGCTGCGTCGCGTGCATGCATAGATGTCGGAACAATGGGATTCGAAATTTGAGGCAAAATCTAATAAGTTGGTGGTAAAAAGGTGGAACCAAATGATTTGATGCTACTTGTATAGCGCAAAAAAATGTACGCATCAACGCAATTGCAATGCGTGAGATGCACTTGGAAACAGCTTCAGAGACCAACTCTCCCACTGTTAAAGCATGCAGTTGGAAGTTGTCCAGCAGGGGGCGCCCTGCTTGCTGGGCAAACGTTGAGCAAATAGGGAGTTGGTCTTCTTGTCAAAGCTTCTTTGATAGAACATAGCAGGAACCTAATAATGTGAAAATCAAAGTTTTGGCATAAACAACTTTGGGTGTTAATAATTAAGAAAACAGGTACGTAAACAAAAAGACCTTTATTTCACAAACAATAAAGCAAACATGATCATGTATCTCATCATTAAAAGCAAAACGAAATTGAACAACTGAAATATGACCATCATAATTCATTAGTACAACAATATTACGATATTTCAGCCCTATCTCAAACAACCAGTTATACCTAAACGACATATTTGACAAATGTGCGCACATGTAGCAGAAAAGCAAACTCGATGATTTCCAATAGCTTTAATAATCTTTACATCAATCTTACTTCTTTTTATATACCCACATGTATTCATCAACTCATGAGTGAGATTGTCATTTCACTAAGTGAGATTGTCAATGGGTTGATGCGTCACTGTTACACACATTCACTAACGTACGTTCGTGCGTGCAATAGTTATCATTATTATTTATTTTTTTTTTTTTATACGTTCTTTATGTCTTGCTTATTTTTTCTTACACTATTTCGAACAAAATTGTTCTTCTTATAAATCTATTCAATTGAATTGAATTCAAAAGATTCAAAGTATCATTCGACTTTCAAATTTTCAAGATCCTGCAAGTGAGGATTCTCTTAAAGGCTGTTCGAAAATCATGGCTGCTGGTGGCGTATAGCATTGGATTCAGCATTGAGTTGCAGTATGCGAGAAGGTAGGTGGCGCAGTACCATTCAAATGGTATCAATTTCGGATTGAAGTATTCCATATCAAAGGCGATATGGAACGGTGACCAAGTCACCAGATACGCAATCAAAATATAGCTCAGACTGACAAACATACGTCGTTCTTTGGTCTTTTGTGATTGTTTTTCCTGTTTAGGAACATTTTGGGTTGTAGGGGCTGGCCTTTTGCTGGTTCCATCGGTCGTTGTAAGCGTGCTCTGGTCAGCTTTGGACAGGGCATCTGTATGAGTGATGGAAGTGCCAGCACTATGCTGAGTACTCGGTTGGGAGGCAACGGAGGACCCAGCTGGTTGTGAGGGCCCAGCAACCGGGGTTATTTTGCTTACAAATTTGGTGCCACTCTTCTGCGTCACTCTGTAGACTTTGACGTAGCAAAATATCATGATGAAACTTGGACCGTGGTAGCCAGCAATTGCGACAAACAAGACGTACTCCCTGTTGTTATCTGTCGACCACACGCACGTTCCAGGTTCACTGTATGTCAGCCGGTCCTTGAGCCACGGGGGCACCCAGATAAGTATCACACACAGCCTAGTACACATATATACAAAATTCAACTTTATAGGATGAGGATTAAAGGGTGGCACTTACCATGCTACAGCAATGGTAACCAGGGTGCGAAATTTGGTCACATTCAGCTTACGATAGCTGTTTGGCCAACACGCGGCCCAATACCTGTAAAATAAATCACTTTGTATAATATAAACCTGGAAACAAATGGGATTTCAAAGAAATGTCAGACTAAATTATATGGCATGTATCTTTTCGGAACTTAATTATTGGCACTTCATGCCAACTCTGTGATCTTGGTTAGTTGAGGCTCCAAGGTTGACATGTTTTCGTGTATGTGGATACTTGATTGATGGGAGACTATCTGGCAAGTGGATGATGCGCGCCAGGTGAGAAGCCGGGCACGTAGTTGTCGCATACTCGTAGATTCTCAGATCTCAATATTACAGCCCTAGACTCCTTCATCGTGCATATTACAATTACTTATAAACAAAAGCACACTTTACCTGGTTTTACAAACAGGTAGGCAGCAGCGCAAATTGCACCTGCACCCAATTGGGCCACACCCTCTCACATAGCAGGATGCATTGAATTGCTTGTCAGGTAGCTTAACTGATTCAGCTATAAAAGACACAATCGCCCTCATCCCTTATTCTGGAATGTTAGAATAATAGCATGTTTTTAAACTGAAGTGCCTCTCTTACATGATGATGAAATAAAAGCCTCTTTTCTTTTCCTTTTCATATTTTCTTATTGGTGTGTTTGTGTGTGTGTGTGTGTTTTTTTTTTCTTTTTTTTTTTTCTTTTTTTTTTTTTCTTTTCTTTACAAACCTATCAACGCTTATAGCGACCAATGTGAAAATACTCATGAATGTCATTCCCCAGTCAATGAAAATCCACAAGGCGCACGTGACTTGGTCAAAGGGCCAGCCGCCACGATAGAGATCCAGTGCGAAGAAAGGCATCGCGATCGCCGACACACATACGTCAGTGATCGCCAGGTTGACAATGTACAGGTTGAAGTTGATTTTGCCCAGTTTCCGATCAGAAGCGAATGCCAGAAGGACGAGGATGTTTCCGAACAAAGTCGCTGCTGCTGTAATCCACATTATAACGACGAAACCCCAGACTGTGGTAGCATCCAGCCAACCCAGGGTCGGTTACCTCGCTCATCTCGGATGCCTGCAATCAAAGGGAACGTGTCAGGTGTACAATACGGTTGTATATATTGTGATTTGCATTCATATTCAGATGATTTTACATGCATAGATCACCACTCAAGGTAGAGATTCAAGAGATAAAACACGGAAAGGAGATGCTTACACTCAGATTATTAGAGTGATTTTGGGGCCAAATAACCGATCGAGACAAGAGTTCGATTACATTGATCCAGAATCACAAGAACATGCTTATCTGAGTGTAACCATCAACTTTCAAGTGATACAAGCATATTTTTATGTCAGTAAAATAAATTTATTATAATTATAATTGCTAACTTAAACCAAAGAGACAGAATGTTGACTTTGCCATCTTGTTGACTTGTTTAATTTCACCCGCGACTCTCGGCGACTGCTCCATTTCGATGCAATTCCAGCCTTAGTTCTACACAAAGCTTATTAACATTAGCTAATCACAGAAAATCACAATATCCAATCAGTGAGGTGCTCTTAAAGGCATAATTAACTGCTTTTGTTTGGCACTGAAATCAAATGGCAAAAAAAAAGTAAAACAAAGCAAAACACTAACCTTCAACCCAATTCAGGCGGACACAATGTCACAAACAATAATTAGTATATAATTATTTTATCGAAAAATAATTCTATTTGTGCTGGTGAAACTCGACCCAGTGTTTCCGGTGTCGGCGCTTTAGCCATGCCAGCATCACCTGTCGCTCGAAGCCCCGTTCTGTCAACTGCTCATTAGACACTCAAGGTCGAATTCTCGTTTCAGAAACAAAAGTGTGGGTTGTGTGTGGGTTAAAATAACATTGTCTGCTTAGACTCCGGAGTCGACTGAGCTGAAGCATTTTGACTGACTTGACGATATTTAAAAATCGACTTGGCTTCTCTTAAAAATCGACTTAATTGGCGACTTCCGATAAGTATTCCCGCATGCCGCAAACTGTATTAATAATGCACGAAGTGATATTACATGTATAATGCCCCTATACAAGAAATTAAATGACTATAAAGCTTAAGAAGTTGGGGGGCTTAATAACTAGAATGATATCTTTCACTCAATTGCTAGTATGTCGACAACACACTAAGTAACATTTGTTACTAATGGTATATAAACAACAATTAAGAGATTTGATAATACATATTTGTGTTATGAAGAATGAAATATAATAATTTGCTATAGATACACGTAGTAATGGATACATTGTGTCAGG
>KB309782.1:106835-116990 GCA_000328365.1 Capitella teleta
TCTAACATCGCTTATCTAAGCGACTAATTAAATTGAAAGTAAGCCAGCCATGCAAACATAAAAGGAATCGACACAGCGACGATACCCGCATTTCATCCCTTTGTTTAATTAACTTCTTTAATGTTGAATAAGCGGAGGGGCGCCCTTTGATGTGTAATTGACTTGACTTAAAAGAAATCGCCGACAATTGATGTTTCGTGTCTTATGTTTGTTTACACTACGACATTTTAAAAGGCGGATTTTGAAATTAATAATGATACGGAGTAGATTTGTTCCTGAGAATCGTGGTCGGAGGCGGATTACATGACACAATTAACATTACAAACGATTCGTCCCTAGGATGACGAATGTGAACTATCACAACTAAACTTATGTTTAGCGCATCCGATTAGACCTTTTCATTGTGTAATCGATTGTGTAATGTCGATTAAAGCAGCCGCAAAGTTCAATGCGATCTTATCTATGCGATTTTTGGTTGACAAAAGATTAAACAGCATTTTCGAGGCTTTGAAAATTTATCCGAGTAAAGCTAGAGTAAAACAAGGCGTTGATGACAGAAAGCATTAGCTTCAGATGTTGAATAGACAGGAAACGTTAATGACCAATCAAAATAAGACTGATAAATAAAATATTACGTGCAATATGTAAGAAGAACGGAACTGGACAAATTGTGACGCCGCATGGCGAAATGAGTTGCTTGTCACAACAACAAATTGTCAACTTATCGGTTTCATGTAGGCAAAGTTACAGCCATTAGTCGATGATCAGACTAGTATCAGTGGGAGTGACGAACAGTCAGTAAATTTAAGGCCGAGAATAAAAGAGTACATCCGAAAGGCGCTCCGTTGCCATGGCGACGCATCAGGAATCATATTTCATGCAATAGTATTTATATATCAGCATTTGCGATAAGCGACACATTTCAGTGTGCGGCGTCACAATTATAAGCTTATAGGCGAAAAGATTCTCAAAAAAATATGAGATAGAGATTCATGATATTAAAATTCTAAATGGCGAAATTCAAATTTCCTCTCACAATATTTGTAAAATATGAGGTCATTGTTTCTCACCTTGATAGTAAATGAAGAGAGCTGCTACTTTGATGAAAGATCGAGACGTCGATGGTTGAATTTACCAAGAGGCTAAGTTGTAACTTTGGAAATGGCGATGTAATCGTGTAGACATTCGTTAGCTTTGAAAGCAAGAGGGGAACTAATGAGTGGAGAAGCCGGGGATTATTTTTATATATCGTCATTACGACCGTTAATAGCCTGCTCGACAGATCTCTGCTTCAGCTTGACTCCGCCCTAAGTATGCCAAGTGCGCTCGAGCGTGCAAGCGAGCTTGAAGCAGGAGTGGGGAGGCGGAGCATAGCTCCAAGCCCTTTAATCTTCTGCTCGTGTTTGTTAAAGTACTGAAATATTTCTCCTTTCACGTCACCTCCACGTATTTACACTTAACGCTTAAAGCGCGATAGCTCCTGCCTGCTGGTCCATGCGGACCACGTCAGGCTCACGTCGCCTGCAGGTGACCAAAATTTACACCTGCTGGTAACGTTAGGGGAATGTTCCGTGTTTGCTGGGGTAGCTGCAGTACAGTGGGAGATAGGGATTTATGTTTGAGTACAAATATGATGCTGGAAAGGTGTGCACTGGTTGTATGTGACTTGAGAGGGGTGTATATGTGCCTAGGGCATGGAAAGGATTGTATTGGTACTAATTTTGGATTGATTGAATCATGTAATATACATGAAAACCCATGTCCGTAGCTGCAGTACAGTGGAGATAGGGATTTATGTTTGAGTAGGTATTTTGTGCTGGAAAGAGTCAGAATTATGTACAAGAACTATACGATTTCTTAATTGTAACAATAACAACCATAATTAATGGCAATAATTACGATTATGCACCTGTCACAGGTTCCCCATCTAAACGATGGAAATATCGGAAGACGTTTAGTGTTGAAAATCTAGTGTAAGTGAAAGTACAGGATGGGAATTCCCCTTAGTCACGTGACACATGGAGACATTGAAAGATGTTAAGTGTTTTCCGTTATTGAGACTACTTTCAACTTTATGGTATATTTTTCAAAATGCTCTACATAGATGACATTGAAGATATTCTTAACGATCTTGCCGATCCACAGTTTGACAATGATGTCATGCATGTGCGGAAAACATTAACTAAAGTAAGTACGGTTAGTATATGAACTATATCATGATGTAGCTGACATACTACAGCGAGGTATAGGCCTACAGACCTCGCCCGAGAATCTGTGCTAATCATGATGATAGTATATCAGTTTGATGCATTTGAAGTACTAAATGAGTAAATCCTTCTCTGCAGATATCACAGGGAGTCTTACCAGTGGGCTCTGGTCACATGAAATACCTATGCAGCCTTCTTGACAGTATATAATAATATCAAGGGAAGTCACTTATTTCTCAGATAAAAAATAACAAAGCCCCGGAAGCTACTTTCCCCTCACGGGAGACAGGTCGAGGCAGACCGTTGTTCGACGTACGTACCTAAATCAACGTACGTACCTAGAAGTAGGTATGGGTGTACCTAGATCGTCGTACGCTTCATTTTGCAGCCTCAAATTATGCATATTCACCATTTTCTAATGAATATGAGATTGTTCAGCTCTATAAATAGCTCCCATGGGTTCCCTGATTCAATTAAAGTCGTTGGGAGGCATCAGCTTCCTGTCACATCCACGGATTAGCATTTTCTTCAGTCACAAAGATGACCTGACTCCAAAACTCTTGGGGTAATTGGACGATTGTAAAAGAACTAAAGAGTGTAAAATGGGTTTTGAAATACCAAATTGTGCATTAGCCATCCCTCTATCCATCTGACTTAGCCCCTTAAGGATTCTATGTGGCGAACAAATTGACAACGAAGAGGGGATGGGGTAGGGTGTACCTAGATCAACGTACGCTGGCATAGTATGGTCGACTATAAGCCATTGATGGTGTGTATATACTAAAGGCATATTTATCTTCCTAAATATGATCTAGATGATTTGAAGGTCTAGATCATAATGACGATTTTGGGCACCGGATAGCGCAGTGGGTTAAACCGCTGACTACAATCCTATGCCGACCGTGGGGGTCGAGGTCCCGGGTTTGAGACCCGATCAGGCCACGGGCGTTATCATTGTGAATTACAATTGTAATTCTTCGGTGACTCTGCAGTGCTGCCCAACTGCGTAACAAGGCGGGGCGCTGTGTACTACTGTCTATGGTGATATGCAGGATAAAGAACCCTTGGGATTTATCGATAAGAGTAGGGGGAAACCCCGGTCCCGGGCCTTCTGTTCTGGCGCCCGTATCACCCGAATGGGTTGGGTGGAGCCGTAAAACCCCAATCACTCAATCACTCAATAATGACGATTTTGAGCTTTCTTAGCCATACATGGCATGATTTCCACATACATCATTTGTACACATACATAGTTTGTCAATTTAATTATATCAATGTATAGAAACTATAGATACCAGTATTATCTGAGTCTGTATTTTTTTTGTGATGACATAATTCAATGTCGGATCAATATTTGACATGCTATGTATTTGACATTCAAGATTGTCAATAATTACTTACATGAAACATTATGATCTTAATTTCATTTGCATTTTTTAATTTTTCTCTCTTACTGTCATTGTTGCGTGTTCATACTCATTTGAGATACATACGGTGCTCACATGCCAACAATTTAAAGGGAGAGAGAACTGGTTAAAAGTGGACTTTGAGTCGTTATTTGATGCACCAAAAATGATTCCTATGCCTGGCCCACACAAGAAATATCATCGCTAACGATTTCGCAGGAGATATATTGCTAACTAGGCGTGACGTCAGGAGCTGTGATGAAACACCGAGTTCCCCATCTTGTACAATGGGCCTCGTCATATAAGCGTGTCCTGCGACTAAACCCCTGGATATTTTTTTATTTTCTTTTCGGAAATAGATAGAATAATCATTTTGCCACCAGTCAGACGCGAAAAAAAATTTTTTTTCGCTATTTTTCTTATTTTAACAAGCGATTTTCTAGGACACCTACCATGTTTCTCATCCTGAAACAGTAAAAAGGTCAGCCAGAGTGCACCACGCATGCGCTTTCGTTTTGTAAACAACAGAGATGTCCTTTTATGGCGAACATGATCTGCTCTGATTGGCTGAAATCGATAGCTTCACGAGGGGAACGGGACCAATCAGCCATCAACCAAACCAAGCCATCAGCTGACGTTTGCCTCCTATACTTCGCAATGGAAGCCATTCTCCCATAGGCGCAATGCTAACCCCGATATTCGGAATGCATTATTTCCTTACGCTTGCATCCAGGCATGGTGTTTTTGGCACGGAATGCTATCAATTGGTGCTATGAGTCAATAGAACATCACTTAAAATTTAGTTCCCCATTCCTTTAACGAAAAAATTAGGATGTTATGACTAGTATTGAATGGGATATTTTAAGCATACGTATTTTATCAAAGAACTTGGAGACCAAGGAGGCCAAATCTGCTGATTTTATGAAATCAGAGCATAGAGTGTAATATAAGAGATCAGAGTATCGCTTTGTTTTATGCTTAGTGTATGCATAATACCAGATATCGGTGTAGGAATTAGGAGTGGGATAGCATTATAGCTGGTGCCTATTTTGCGATCCATCTCTCCTTAATTTAGAGTTAAATCAGTGTTTTCTGAGGGTGATCAGGCTTGTCACTTGTTCGTTTGAGTGGTTAAAATTCTGAGATAGGTAGTTGGGCTCCTTAAGTCTCTAAGTAATTTAATTATCTTCTTTGTACTAAATATATTCATCAGTCTAATGCTGGGCATTTAAAACCACAATATCCTGGGGACGGGAAGGTTTCCCGGATCTTCGTGTAAACACAAGATGACAGCGGTACACGGATATTTCTTCCAAGTCGGTAGTATATCCATTATCCACATCACGCCACATATCTATATCTCCTACAAGGATAATTGAACGTGAAAGCAAGTTGAAATTTTAGAATTCCTAAGAATTACTTACTCATTAATTTGGCTTTGGGGCAAGTTGCCGCATTGTGTCCAGTAGTATACGTGCGCCACCTCTAGTACGTGCAATTTTAAACATAGGTCGGCGAACATGGACCTATGGGCAATGCACGCAGGGGGGTCAGGCCGCATCTCATTGAGTTTGCTCACAACAGGATTCCAATGCACAATCCATTGGTTTGCATTGTCCACACTTGCACCTGTGAAAGAAAATAATTATACGTTATTCATTGAATGAATTTTGCTATTATTATTATTACTGGGTTTTTTTTTTCTTTTTTTTTTCTTGGCAATTCTCCTAGACACTTGCACAGATTCTGACAGATTTATGACGGGAAAATGAGCTTTGCTCAGTATTTATGGCCCAAGATGTTAAGTCGAGAGAATTCAAGTCAGGATTTTGAAGATGAATTCAGAATTGGGCATTATGATTATAAATATAATGATTATTGATGAGATGGTCATTACGTAGCTGACATACTACAGCGAGCCCAATGGGTCTCCCGAGAATCTGTGCTAGTCATTACGTAACTATTGTGATTTCATAGGTAAAAAAATAACAATAACTCACTGGTTTGCTATATATTAATTATATACAATTATAATCCCTACTGACCATTCATTATTCCCAACACGCCATCGGTCCCGATCAACGTCCTCTTGGTCAGTCAGATTGAGATTCACAGTTTTCACCTCGGCCTTTTCACTCACTCCCTGACTGACTCAGTAGACTAGTCAGTTCGAGGTTCGAATAAATATGGAGCACCGCCATATTCAGTGCCAGCGTCTCCTGTGCGGTCATTCTCCTCCTCATTTCTAGTGTATTCAAATGATTCGTCGATACTTTCGCCGTACTGGTCAGATTTGGTCTTGGAATCACAGCAATCACTTCGTTCTTCGCGACCGCAAGCCATTTCAAACGAATTTTTCCTGTATCTACGTCACGCGCTCACTTCCGGCGTCTGCTATGGAAGACTGCTCATTTTTCACACTCGACGGCCGAACGGTCTTAAAAAAGCCTTAATAATGGTGGTAGGGTCGATTGCACACGGTTTCAATAACCACCATTATTTTTTTATATCCTTTCAGCAAACATATCAGTTATTAACCCATTTTATGTGATTGTGGTGTCACAAGCTCTTTAAGGGGCTAAGTCAGATGGATAGAGGGATGGCTAATGCACAATTTGGTATTTCAAAACCCATTTTACACCTTTTAGTTCTTTCCCTATGTCAATTTACCTGCAGTACATGCAATGGGCAGGCAGCTTTTGAGGGAGGTGGCATCGAATAGCACAGTGGGTTAAATCGCTGTCTGCAATCCTATGCCGACCGTGGGGGTCGAGGTCCCGAGTTCGAGACCCGATCAGACCACGGGCGTTATGATTGTGAATTATAATTGCAATTCTTCGGTGACTCTGCAGTGCTGTCCAACTGTGTAACAAGGCCGGGCGCTGTGTACTACTGTCTATGATGGTATGCAGGATAAAGAACCCTTGGGATTTATCGATAAGAGTAGGGGGAAACCCCGGTCCTGGGCCTTCTGTTCTGGCACCCGTATCTCTGGAGCCATAAAACCCCATCACTCACCTACTCACTCGCAGCTTTTGAGGGCTGAGTGTCTCGATTGGAGAGGCAGGGAGTAGAGCAAAGTTACAAAATCGACTAAAAATAGCTCAGGGCTTCCCAGGGAATGTTTTTCTAATTTACATGGCATCAATATTCATGAGAAAAAGATGAATATGTATAGTTTTAAGCTGCAATACGGAGCGTACGACGATCTAGGTACACCCGTACCTACTTCTAGGTGCGTACGTTGATTTGGGTACGTACGTCGAACAACGGTCCGCCTCGACCTGGGAGAGAGCAGAGGCTTCGAATCTGGCAAGATTATGAATAAATGAACCTATAGACACCAAAAACTTCGCACGGCAATTACTAATTACTAATTAATTGTACAAAAATGCTTTCATTTCCAGAACGACTATAGCAACAGGGACAATGGCTGCAGCATTCGACCTTCATCTTAACAAGCCGCTCAGTGATTGATCAATAATAGTCCAGCTGAGAAATGCAATTGAAAGTAATCAAAGCATTCATTTGATAGAGATCAGTCCAGCAGTATGATTTTATAAATTATTGCTAGTCGTTATGGAACTGATTGTGTTTTTGGGCAATTAATTAGTCATTAGGCGTTGCCGTGCGAGATTATTGGTGTCAATGGTTTCATTTACTGGTCATCTTGCCAGATCCGAAGTTTCGGCTCCCTCTTTTGAGGAGAAGATTGCTTTTGAGGCAAGCGTCATAAGATTTGCATGAAACAGTGACTTCCCTTGATATTATATATTATATATAGACAGTAAGCATTCACTGTATTGAGTATGGTCCATATCTGCTTACTTACTGGTAAGACCCCCTGTGGCAGATATACACTATCGCACCATGTAATGGGTGATAATAGGTAGCTCTATTTCACTCTATTGCGTTGTTTCCTCGGACCGTACCCAGACCGAAGTTCAAGTTGTTTAAATAGTGAATATCGGACGAGCAGAAGTTATGAAATAGAGACATGTGACTGACATGCCGAAAACGCCATAGTAGGACTAGGGGAAATCCCAAAACCGAAACCACTCTTGTGATGCTATATGTGTGTAATAATTAACATATTTATCAAAATATTTACGTATCTGACTATCCTGCACAACACAAAACATTTAATAGCTCAATAATGTCTATAAAGGCCTAATAATGTAATACAGACTTAAGAAAAATCCCCGCAGCCATCTATGCCTCAATGAGTATATTACATGCTTCAATATATCAAAGCAACGCATTGCAATGTCAATGACTGCCAGCGACCAACACTGAATAAAGATATATGTGACACCAGCCTCCTACCTCCTAGCTAATACAAGTCCATTCAGTTTGATACAAGAATTATCTAAATCGGAGCAGTTGTTCAAACGTCACAGCCTGTTTACGGGTCAACCCCACATGTAATTGAAGATGAGAAATTCGCTTTAAAAGGTTGTCAAAGATTCAAAATGATTCAACTAGGCTTAATTATACACAAAATATAAGAACTTAATGGTCACAGACTGACATGATTCTCTTATGTGAAGAAAGAGGAGATATATTATAGTTTATTTTATTTTCGCCATCAAAACATGAAAATCAACATTTTGAACCCATCTGACCTGTCAAGGCTTGTTTCTCGAGTATATGCTCAGCGACTTAGTGCGGGTTTTGGCACGAGGGCTCACTTATATAGAGTATAGAGAATTATCGACTGATCAATATAACTTATATATAAAACTTATCTATAACTTATATTATAACTTTATTATATAGTGAGTGATGGGGTTTTACGGCTCCACCCAACCCATTCGGGTGATACGGGTGCCAGAACAGAAGGCCCGGGACCGGGGTTTCCCCCTACTCTTATCGATAAATCCCAAGGGTCCTTTATCCTGCATACCACCATTGACAGTAGTACACAGCGCCCGGCCTTGTTACACTGTTGGGCCGCACTGCTGAGTCACCGAAGAATTACAATTGTAATTCACAATCATAACGCCAGTGGCCTGATCGGGTCTCGAATCCGGGACCTCGACCCCTACTGTCGGCATAGGATTGCAGACAGCGGTTTAACCCACTGTGCCATTCGGTGCCCCCCACTTTATTATATAAAAACCAGCTATAGTTACAATACTAAAAAGTAGCACTGATGAATTCATAAGCGACGAAGTGGAGCTAGATGGCTCTTCATGGTCTGGAAGCAATAATCAGTCTGTCGACGAATCTCTACGAGACATTTCTGCAATCATGGCATGGCAATGTAATTTGAGATCAATACACTATCATAACGTCATCGCATAGATCATAACGTTACTAACATGTTGAGAATTCGAAAACCCTGATTCGTCGAAAACCCTCTTCGTTGAAGTGTTTTCGCTGGTCCCTTCAAGTTCGAGTTAGTGGGCGGGGTTTCACTTATATTAATATGAAAGGAGATGGAAAAAATAAAATAGATTAGGTAAATGCAAAGCAAACAAGACGATGTGTAAAAGGTTGAAATTTAAAAAATAGCCTGAAATGAAAACATTATGAGCCATTGCCAATTAAATTATAATAAACACGTAAAAATATTGTCGTTATTCGTATTGTCCCGGTTAAAACCGCACTCCCTATTAAAACCCCACCCCACATTTTTCGAACCATGTATTGCACACTTCGCATACACCCCAACGAACTAGCACCAAATTATTTTAGCAGCAATCACAGTGCTCGATTTCTCCCTCTGACTATCAAAGCCCAGAGCATAACTGCAGAAGGCAGTGTCAGCATGAAGTTGTTTTGAAGCAGTCACACCATAGAGGAAGAATTATGAGAGAGGACATGTGGGTAAACGCCGGTCTTTCGGCATTTTGCATTTTGCGATTTAGGAACGGTCAGCTCGAGCGCCAGTTCCCGTTTAACATGGGTTTTTCCTATACCCGGCCGAAAAATGACTGTTAACATGGCCATATATTTTTACTCCAGAGAGCGAGAGCTTTGAAATTTACAAGGTATGGAGACGCAACCATCGCAAATACATTGTGAAAACTCCGAAACAATATCGCAGATAATTACAAAGACTTTTTTTAAACATTATCAGACGCAAGAATTTTATTTTTGTAGTCAGGTTCAGGTTGATTGGATTATAGTGCCTTTGTTTCGGCACTGTTACAATCTGACGTTCGAGTTTCTCTTTATTTATATCTTCTATTTCTAAAAGATATAACCTCATAAATAATACAGTAATAACTGAAATAAAACTAAACTGGAATAACCAACCAAATAATAAGCCCTACTTCCCTCCCCCCTTCCCCGGGGGCACCGGATAGCGCAGTGGGTTAAACCGCTGACTACAATCCTATGCCGACCGTGGGGGTCGAGGTCCCGGGTTCGAGACCCGATCAGGCCACGGGCGTTATCATTGTGAATTACAATTGTAATTCTTCGGTGACTCTGCAGTGCTGCCCAACTGCGTAACAAGGCCGGGCGCTGTGTACTACTGTCTATGGTGGTATGCAGGATAAAGAACCCTTGGGATTATCATAAGAGTAGGGGGA
>KB309791.1:5907-18073 GCA_000328365.1 Capitella teleta
TCACTTGATCGGATCTCAGAAAATAAAATTTCGAATGAATGTCAATCATATTTCATTCTTATTGGAGTGGGGATTTAACCTGTGAAAATAGAAGCACTCTAATTAATCAGGAGAAAAATAAACGTAAACACAAATAAAGGTTCTTTAAATTATTACCCATAACGTTAAACAGTGTATATTTATTTTTTAAATTGGATTCAAGAGAAATTCGGTTTTTGCACAGTTTTTCAAAATGTTACATCACTGGTAATAATATGGGGTGGGGTCAAACAGGGCTATGGATATAATGCTTCACAACATAGGCCTATGCAGTCCAAGGAATTTAAATTTTAACTAAATATATGAAAATTTTAAGGGTGTGTAGGAACTGCTCCGCTACCCTTGGGGAGCTAGTGTATTATCAGATAAAAAACTTAACCTACTTGTTCTCATTTTGGGAATCAATCCTCCAAGTTCTGAACACCAAACTTCACTGTGAATTGAGAGTTCGACGCTGAAACCGCTCAACCATGCAAAGGTGCCAGTAGGATCTAGAATGATGACACTATGAAAACACAGAATGAATATAATAATTAGCACAATCAACTCACCTAGTCTCACAATTCCTCACATCTTTTGTGAACGATACACCATGTAGATTTGCAGCGCTCTTCATGTAACTGCAAATAAGGTACGTACATGTATGCCAAATAAGAGATTAGTGAATAATTCTATATAAACTTTGGAAATACCTGTATACATCATACATGTTTGTACTGGCATGTAAAGAAAGGAAGTTCCATTGCTTCTCCTGAAGTGGTACAGCTATTATACCTTAATCGTTAATAATAACAGACAATACATACACGCAGCCAACAAACTGAAATGAATTACATATATAAGTATTATGATATAGGTAAAATAATAAGCATTATAATAAGATGTAAATAATTATGCTGGGACTTGAAATATATAGAAATACACCCAAATGTGTACTATGATATACATGTACATTATATATATATATATATAATTAAATGGATATCCATCTGCATACTATTGATATAGCACGTACATGGATAATACTGAGGATCCTTCACTCTTCAAACACTTCACACTGTAGTTGCAGGTATAGGGCCAAGGTATAGCTGTCAGAGTGATGTGCAGGCACTGATGCTTGAGGAGCTATATATTATTATGTGAATGATCATTTATAAGTTTACCTATGAAAGGTTGTTGGCGAATTGTGGTGATATCGGTTTGAACAACTGACAACGACACATGTGCGTGTCATGATCTCTCAATCGAGAAAATCTTCAAACGTCGAATGAGCAACAGAACCAGACGCCGGAAGTGTTCGATGTAAAAGTGCGTTATGATATCACCATCAGAACAAACTTTTTACGCGCGCAATACGGTAATGCGTAAACCAATCAGAAATGCGGGATAGGTAGTCTACCGTAGACCTACTCGAACTCTGTAAAAGTACAGTGCCACTTCCTTTTGCTTGCTACTTCCGATAGTCTCAGCGCCGTTGACATACACTAGCCAATAGGAATAGTCCATCTATAGAGTCCATATCATTGGGTGTCACACTCTAATAAACTTGAAAAATAGGTAAATCTAATAAGTAATATTACAAGCTATCTAATAAAATATAATATATAAGTAATAACCTTCCGGCAACAATCTCAGAAATAGAGACTGATTTCTTGATTTCTCAATCCCAAGGACGCGTGATTTGCCAAAACACTGCCTTTCAATATACTTTGGCCCACAATGTCTGTTGAATAACGTCGTTAAAAATGGTACCTCCCCATGCTCTTGTTCAAGATATGTGTCTTTCCCTCACCATGCCATCTTTTTTATAGTGGTCAAAACTTGAAATTATAACAATTCAGTTCGTGCACAATAATAAGCACATATACAATGTATATGCCTACTGTGCGTCTTCAAACAATTGTTTGTCCTCGTGGTTTCTTCTATTAGTTATTGAGTCTTTCTTGTCGTAACGCCATATCCTGAATCGCACGCAACAATTGGTCGTGTACAATAAACGCGTACATTTTGCATGGACAAGTGAGCTAGGGTCAACCGATCTGGGGTCAATATCTGAATCAAATTAGAATTAAATTTCTACGTGGTCACCGGGAACGATAACTAAGGGATCGATATTTTACCTTGAGCTTAACAAAAACGGAGCAATACTTGATCAAGAAATAGAACTGTGAGCGGAGCAATATCTTGCGGCCGGAGTGTTATCGTGTAGAGGTGTCGGTCGTTTCTTCCACCACGGATGCTGACGCGTGGGCTTGTGTGGGGGTGTTCCCTTGTTATATTATGACAATGTGCATGCCCTTTGCACGAAGCAATGCGGCTTTCGTCCAACCAGAGATACTCTATAGCATGGATTGACAGCTCAAAGATTCGCTCGATTCATAACGCCCAGTTTAAAGGGAAGTGTATTTCCTGTTGATATATTTTACATTCAACAACATGGGCAATAAACAGTTGATCGTAAATGCTGAAGAAACACACTTTCATTCTTCTGAACTTCTGATGCATCCCTGCTATCGTGGCATGAGAATCCAATGACTATTGGATTCACAATAAATCATTTAAATGGCAATTAATTGCATTGCTTTCCCAAGACGAATAGCGTCCATGAAGCTCAGAGAATTAAATTGAAATTGCATTGAAATGAATTCATGATAGAATCAACTGCAGCAAAACAATAAATAAATATTATTATAGGTTGCAAATGATGTTGAGTGGTGTACTAGATTTTTTAATAAAAGTGTTTAAATTTAATGTAGTGAAAAAAAATACTCTCCATTGCATTCATCAATCAGTGTTTGCTTTTCTCTTGAATTCGCCATATGTTGTTTCAAAATTATCTTCAATGCATAAATGTCTGCAGATGAGGCTATCCTGAAGCTTCCAGAGTCCAGAGGCTGGTATACTGCCACACAAAAAACTATGCAGAGGCAATAGTTTACCTCGAGACAACAGTTCCCAAACTTCGAGGCCAGAATATTTGTACTTCTCGTCAGATCCTCGGCGCTGCAATTCCGGTACTTGACTGCCGAAGATGTTCAGATGGTTCTGTGGTAGAGGGGCGCTCTTGTAGTATATAGGAGAGACGTCTCAGTATTGGGCAATCTCGACTCTCGAGGAGAGCAAAATAATATTCATTGGGTGGAGTTTTTGTGCCAAAAACAAAAACCAGAGCTGCATAACCTACATTGCACATTTGACACATCCCACACTGACATAAGCATAATCCACCCCCACATGAAGTCATGAACACAAACCTTGATACTGTATACACAAATTTTACATGCCAAAACCACGATAATTATACTCGACAATAACACCCGGAACACCAATAACGACTTATTTATAATGCACTCTCTGAATCGCACCAAAGTGCAAATACATCACAAATTCATACATATTCATACATCTGCAAATACTGTGATCCTTCCACAATCAGCGTTTTCAGTAAGGTGGTCGGTTCGCAGTAAGGTTAGCTACTTGCAGTTAGCTGTTAGCAATTTGAGATACAATGTAGCTACTTGGCGTCCTTAATTGGTGCCATAACAGAGTCCTTCATCAATAGTAAAGTGTGCAACCTCCGCTTAGCGCCGTAGCTTCTGCTGTGGAACAAATGTTCATCTCTCTTATTTTTTTCTTTTTTTTTTTTTTTAGCTGTTGCACATCGCCGTTTGACAATGCAACGAGGGGATTGTGTCTGCTTTCTCATGCCACTCACACGTCAACCTCTTTAGCCTAGAATCATCCTCGTGAAATGTCACCTTCCTTATCTGCGAAATGAGCAGCTCATGGCTCTTGGCAGTCATGGCATCGCCTCTGCCAGCAAAGAGGTTTCTGTTTCTTCGGGCTCAGCACATCAACCTCCAATTGAAATGTACGACTTTGATCCTCAGCACCACGTGCATCAGCTGTCTATCTTATCATTCAACAAAGCAACAGAAATTATTGCCTGTATCAGGCCTCTGGTTGATAGTTATATACATGTACATGTGTGTGAATGTAGTTCCAAAGAAAAAGAAGAAAAAAAAAAAAAAAAAAAAAAAAAAAAAAACAAGAAATCAGTAGAAGTTTTTTTCAGTTTTTTTCAAGTTAAGTTTATGTGTAGAGCTCTAAAGCAAATTGTCAAGACGCCATAAGAAAGAGGAGAAATCCAAGGAAAAACGAGAAAAAAAGTTGAAAAAAAGGCAGAAATGGCTAAGTGGCGCCTAAAATGGTTTTCGACTAAACACTGACAAATATAATGAAATAATATGTCATTTTCTTCGAGGTCTAGACAGCGCACGCATAACTCCATTTAAAAAAATTAAAGTTTGGAAAATTCAAAATAATTAATTCATTTGTGCAATTAATTGCGTTAATTACCACCATGACCTTGAACTATGAGTTAATTAAAACTGCGGATGTATATGCTAGGAGTATACTGTGTAAATTCAAGGCAAAAACTTTTTTAACAACCGAGACATTGGCCTTTTAGAAAATCGTATTTACTATACTTTGGTGCAAAAAAAAAAACGCAACTCTTTGGTTATGTCAACACCTTATTTGGGGTATGCGTTGCATAGACACGAGTTTTGGTGTGTAATAAGTTAATCCATTTGCACATATATTCCTGAAATTTCAAAGGAAACAAATGGACACAACCTGGTTTAATTGGAGGAACAATCAACAAGCGGTCAAAATCAGGGTTGTTATTATCGCACAAGCCATGTCTACCATCGGGGAGTTTTGAAATATTGTCCGCCAACACACTCAAAAATTAGCTCGTAGTCAGTGTTTTCCCATCTATGCCTATTTTTATCTAATACTCCTGTACTATACTGCAACTAGACTCACCTTCTCGGCGGGCAAATCTATTTTCTCGTCCAGGAAGAGTGTGTGAATAGTTGTATTGTCATTTGGTTGAATGACTCTTTTCTGCTTGGTACTTAGCTTCGCTGAGGGGATATAATAGGTTTTATACTTATCAACAGTCGACTTCCGGTACTTAAGAAATTGGACAAACACTAAGCATCCTGGAAGAAGTCATTTAAACGCGGATAATCGCTCAACTCGTTAGCAGCACGAACGGCCTAATGAAGCCAAAATCTCGAGCTCAATTTATTCGCCGAGCATTTCGTCCTAACTGGCTAGTTAAGAAGTGAAAGGGCTCTCAGATTTACGACCAGACATTGTCGCATTTTATATGCCCAGTAACATCACAGATTGCTCAAACAAGGTATGTCTTGTATTCAAAATGTTTATTACTTGCAACATTGGAGTTACTGATTTAGACAGGGATCTTGTGAACTGACGTTTATTTCGATGTTTTATAATGTATGCATTGTACTAAGCAACATCATATACTGTAGCTTTATTATAAAAAACTTTTATAATAAAAAAATTCCGTACCTTACTCAAATACGTCAAATAGATGTTGTATTTCTGGATTTTAGTAAAGCCTTTGACTGTGTTTCGCACAAACTTTTTTATTGTATAAACTCAAACATTTTTACGGTGTTGATGGCAACCTTTTAGAGTGGATTCAAAGCTATTTGTCTGAGCGGTCGCAAAGTGTTAGTGTTGAAGGGAAGAGTTCGACTTGGCTGGGGTTCCTTCTGGTGTTCCTCAAGACTCTATTTTGAGTCCACTGTTGTTTTTACTTTTCATAAATGACATGCCGTACAAAACTTCACATTGTACAACTGCCTTATTCGCTGATGACAGCAAGTGTAAATCTATAAATACCACTCATGATTGTGAGCCTTTCCAAAGAGACTTGAATGCTATGCACAAATGGAGTCTTATTTGGCAAATGTCCTTTAATCCGTCCAAATGCAAGGCTTTATCGATTACTCGATCACATGCGCCCATCCATTTTAATTATGCGATGAATGGTGTTATTCTAGACTATGTCAATGTTTTTAAAGATCTTGGAGTTTTCATTTATCAAACTTTGTCATTTTCAACTCACATCGAGTCTACCATTTTAAAATGCAATAAGATGTGCGGCATAGTCAAACGTACTATTGGTTTGAATGCACCAGTCAATGCTAAATTTCTCTTTTTTATCTCCCTAAGCCGTAGCCATTTAGATTTTGCCTCTCCTGTTTGATCTTCTCATTTTAAAAGTAAAATCAAACAAATTGAATCCGTCCAACAATCAATGACACGTTTTATTTTAAATAACGCTGACTTATCTTACATTGAGCGATGTCAATTTCTTGAAATTCTACCTCTTTCGTTCAGACGAGAAATTACTGATCTTGTATTTTTATCCAAATACTTTAACGGTGCCATGAATGTTGATTTTACTAGAGTTGTAAAACGCTGTTTTAATACCCGACTGCGTTCGGGTCCGTTCATTGAGCTTTTGACGCAAACCCCAAGGACTGATTCCTTTATAAATTTCTATTTTAATAGAGTTGTTAACATGTGGAATATCTTACCGCTTGAAATTCGCTCGTGTTTATCTGTGTCTACTTTTAAATCAAAACTATTATCTTTTTATTCAAACAACATGTGCTTTTATGATGTCAATAACTCATGCACGTGGACTTCTACCTGTAGATGTAATGGCTTTTACCATACTTGATTTTACCCTAATTTCCTTGACACATATTCTTTGTTGCCATTGTATTTTTGTTGTTGTTAAGCTGGCAGTTCTTATAGGTTTTCCTGTTCTGTCATGCTGCTGCATGCATTGTTCAAATCATTCATTATTTTAAAGTTTCGAATTTTAATCATTTTCTTAGCAGAGTGATGCGTGCGCTGTCTATCAGCTCCTCGAAGATAATGACATACTTCATTACACAGAGTAAAAGTAGAAAAAAGTTAGAAAAAATAATGGTAAATATAGAGGTCATGAAATTCACCACCTAAAAACCAGCGGTGGTGACAGGGCCACAAACAATAAGGGTATAGCCGACACTTTGGCGGATGAGTTGCACATAACTCATCCACAGCTCACTACACCAAGACTTCCCAACACTTCAAGCTAAAAGTCGAAGGAACGAGATCGGACTTTAGGTCAGCATATACAGAGTTCTACAATCTTCCGTTCACCCTTCTTGAGCTGATCCCACCATTGAATAATAGTCACGACACCGCCACAAGCCATGACAATATACAGAGTGGGCCAAAAGTAGTCTATCTACTCCATGTTGAAGATCTCAATAATAATAAAAAAAATCAATGGCGCTACACATTTCTGAGAAAGTGTTACAAAACAGATCGCAGTGTAAAAATAACTCAACAGGTAATATAATAAATAATTGGTATGATTAGTTTAACATGTCATGATGGTATCCCTATCATATCATGCTCCAACCAAGACAGTCACCAACACTACCAAACCAGATGCACAGTGGTTCAACTTCGATGTCAGGTCTGCAAGAAGAAAACTTCGTCGACTCTGCACCATGAGATGTTCCGAGTGCAACGAAATAAGCCGACTCTCGTTCAAAGAACAGCTAAGAAGGACTACTTCTCATATAAACTCAACAGCACATCGAAACGGCGAGAGCAAAATGCCATCCTGAGTTCCCTCATGCATGCAGACGAAGAAAGAACCAGACCTCCCATCACACTCCAGTGAACAGGCACTTGCTCGGAAATTTGCTGTGTTCTTTTCTGATAAAATTGTACTTATTCGGGGAAATATTTCATCACCTGTTGATCCATCGCCTACACCTGTCGTCTCTATACAGCGTGAGCAGCTCATTCTACTCTCTTTCTTCAGAGCTACAACCGAAGAGGAAGTGACCATCCTCATTTCCAAGAGCCCAACGAAGTCTGCGTCTCTGGACCCCATTCCCACTTGGGTCTTAAAAAGGTGTCTCCCTGCCTTTGTATCTCTCCTCACACGGATCATCAACCTGTCATTGTCATCTGGACTCGTACCCACTACACACAAGGAAGCTGTTATTTGACCGATGTTGAAAAAGCCCTCCTTAGATCCTGAAATTCTGGCAAACTATAGGCCTGTGTCTAACTTATCATGCCTGTCGAGTCTGCTTGAACGCGTGATCAGGCCACGGTCGTTATGATTGTGAATTATAAATATAATTGTAATTAGTTATAATTGTAATTCTTTGGTGACTCTGCAGTGTTGCCCAACTGCGTAACAAGGCCGGGTGCTGTGTACTACTGTCTATGGTGGTATGCAGGATAAAGAACCCTTGGGATTTATCGATAAGAGTAGGGGGAAACCCCGGTCCCGGGCCTTCTGTTCTGGTATCATCGAATGGGTTGGGTGGAGCCGTAAAACCCCATCACTCACTCACTCACTCACTCACTCACTCACTCACTCACTCACTCACTCACTCACTCACTCACTCACTCACTCACTCAACACCTGCATCTACGCTTCGATGTAGAGATCCATAATTTTTTTTATTCATGAAATTATTATATGCACAAGTGGTGTGCAAGTTAAAAACCAAACAAACAATCAAACAATCAAACTCACACAAAGACACTCAGTCCGACATGTTATTAAGTGATGAGCAGCTCTAGTATAAAACTCTACTCGCAACATAATAAATTTACCGTGGTATTACTCTTAGTAGTATCACAGGTAACATTCTTGATAGAAGCTGAGTTGAGCTCCTCCCTCGTCCACCCATTA
This sequence comes from Capitella teleta, assembly GCA_000328365.1. Classification (NCBI taxonomy): domain Eukaryota; kingdom Metazoa; phylum Annelida; class Polychaeta; family Capitellidae; genus Capitella; species Capitella teleta. The sequence goes on from KB309791.1 coordinate 14,549, forward strand.
GTGATAATTCCGATGCTTTCTCGCAGGCGGATAAGATCCCTTAATAAGCCACCTATTTGTTGGATGGCGTCATCAATAGAAAAATTTGAACAGAAAGAGAAATCCTCACTAAAGAGTCGGTGCATAAATAAACAATATTATATCTCAGGACGGAGAAACTCCCACTGATCGCGTGTACATAATTTTTGGTCTTAAGTATAGTGCGTCGAAACTTCCCAAAACGATTAAATATTTGATCACTGAAGGTGCTTCATGGTATAATAATTATTACATTAAGAAGATGGCAATGTGTGCGTCGAGGTAAATTTAAAAGCCGTCGGAGACACTTCCTCCAACACAAGTGCATAGCTTCAACATTGATACTATTAAGCCGCCACAGTTGGCAGCCATACATACGTCTTAAATAAGCGATATTTAACACCCAAATCAAGACATGAAAATAAAATGCATAACGAATTACACTGCACAACCATATTCCCGATGCTTTTCTTAACACGAAGACTATCAGCGTCTACACCAACAGGGTTACCGAGATGAACAGCATGGTGCACGGAATCAATAGCTTCTCCCATGCAAGAGATAGAAATAGGGATATGGCCATGTCTATCATATGCAGCCAATTGACTCTTGGAGGTAATAAACTTTATATCGAGCTTACGGGCAACAATTTCAATTTCCTTGAGCATAAGCCGCAGAGCACATTTTGTTGGTGCAAGCAGGGTTAAGTCGTCTGCGTAGCTAACTGCTCCACAGAAGTAACCCTTTAACCGACAGCATATGTTTTTCCTTTTTTAGCGATCAAGTAAACAATCAACATGTACATTGAAAAAGGCTTGGCGACAGCACTCCGCCCTGTTTTACTCCGTTTGTAACAGTAAACGGTTTAGAAATACATTCAGACCACTTGACCCGTATCTTTTGCTGGGCATATGAGAAGGCAAGAAATCTACATATCAAAGGACACATCCCTCTGTCTCTAAGGGTCCCGAATAACCTGACATAATTCACTCTATCAAAAGCCTGAGAGGCATCTAATAACAAAATGTACATTTCACCATGGTTACTCACATAATGCTTAGACACTTCATCAATAATAAGTGTACATTGAGCCGTTGAATGGGATTTTTGCTGTATAGCGAACCACTGAATTTGTTCATAATAATTCTATCAAGAATGCTACCTATGATACTACTAAGACTAATACCACGGTAATTGGAACTATTATTAATTGATTTTCTAGCGTTTTTTACAATTGGTGACAAGTTGCCTAGCAGGAAGGAATCCGGAGCAAAGCCATGAGTGACCATAACAGTAAATAGCTGTGATAACTTTCTAAATAAGAGGGGGGTACCGTTGATAAAATGATCCGATAGCAAATTTTGTCCATCGGATTTATTTCGTTTCACACATTAACAGCCTTCGAAATGTCAACCGTAGAGAAATGTAAATTCGAGGTCAAATCATTGAGTAATTTCCGATCAATATCATTGAGGTATCGAGCCATATCGGACGAGTTATATGTGACACTGTTATAAAGCGTGCTGTATTTGTCACGAAACATTTCACATATTTTCGCCCGGGTGTTACAGTTATCGACTATAGATGCCGCAGGTAGGAATCTCATTTGCAAGTTTGGGCGGATGTTTCAACACAAATCGAGTGAATCGAATTTTCGGGGTTCAAGGTATAACACACCCTACAATGAAGATTATGTGGTCAGTATAATGATACATGTATATTGGTTCAATAATATAATGTAGAACATTTGTAGATGGTAGATCAATGTGCAAATTTAGTGTACAGTTCATATAAGAACTAGCTAGCCATTACTGAGTGCGGTGTTGCTATACGTAGAAGGTTTTATGTGTATGATTACATAATACACTGACTTCATATAATTAGTTGTGAATCAGCATCTAATAGTTCATCATTGGGGCTAATGGTTGTCGTAATCGACGTCCATTTCGGGCGTTAATTCTAAAACGTCGCCTTCCTGGGCGGATGACTCACTCACCTTCGACCGGAAGGAATCAATGTTTCATCATTTCTGCTCGGTCTAAAACATCTCAGACACGTTTACCATGCGTCACGCTCTGCATGAATTTAATGGCAATTATGGAGCTCAGCATAGAACAACCATTGTTATGCCTGTACGGATTTTCCCGCTATTTAAACGTGGCTAAACTTGGTTACATTTTGGCTGACTGAGCCATAGAACTATATAAAAGTAGCTAGAGTGTGTATAGAAGTTACGGGTTCGGAGTTCCGGGTTCCGACTCCAGCTGTTCGAAATTCGGATCATTTGACGGACTTCCGATTCCGGAAATAATCGCCTATGGCCCAGGAACTCGCCGCGGGATTTTGTACTCACCAGAAATAAAAATGCATCATCGATTATATGTTAGAGCATGATATTACGTAACATCTGATTCGGGCGAAGGCGAGTCAGGAGGAAACAAACAAATAAGAACAATTAAAGTTAAAGCGACTCAGAAACTTCGACCTTTGTTCCTTTTAATTGATTGCGTATTTCCTTTGATCTATATTGGCTGGCTATCACAGCATTTGTGGCTTTTTTAAATAGTGGAGTCTGTTAGCTGAATGATCCTGCATTTTATGATGAAGCTAAGAAACCTTTAAAATATATAATATTAGCTATTATGATTAATTATTTCGTGTATTAGGGTCATCAACGAGGTGGATTTCAATAAGTTCATGGCGCGTTCATTTTTAGAGATTATCATAACGTCATCATGACGTCAACGCCATTATCAGCGAATCCCGTCCATTTTCGACCAATCACGAAGCACCTTTTTCGACAGTCCGTTTCAATTGAAAATGGCCTACGCGACTTGTTCAAGTTGTTGTGAAATGTTATTCCGCAGCTTTCAGTTAATATGGTGAGTATAATAGCACCATGCTTGATTCAAAGGTATCCACAAATCATTCCCCGACACTTGTGATAGGATTATGGGAGATATCATTCACTGTAAACAGCTAAACCTGTGTAATTCCAACTCATGCATGTGCGCTGACTCAGCTGACGAGAACGTAAACACTGCTGTGGTGTTGAATAAAGTTGAACTTCAGTGAAATGTCTCATGCTCACTGTTATTCAGTCTCGGTGACAATCACAGACTCTTTAATTGAATTGACAATCGAAATATACGGTATATATTGTTGTAGTTCTGAGTGAGAAGATATTCTGGAGATGAATGACATTTTTTATTCGATAGACAGGGTTTATATAGTGATTATGATGAAATCTATTTGAGATGATTATCTGAGTTGAGTTTAGTATTTATAGCAAATTCACAATTCTCAATATACATGTGTAATGAACTAGTTATGTTGAAACTATAACATCTCCCTTTTTATAAAATAAATGAACTTATATTACATAACACAAAACGTTAACGTAAATACAAATGTACATAACACTCAGGCGGTATATTTGACGGTCTTTCTGCTCACACGTCCACTACGAGTGATGACGTCACCAGTCTCCGTAAACGTACGGGGCAC
>KB309791.1:37787-59083 GCA_000328365.1 Capitella teleta
TTTCTCTCAGCTACCAGTATGACCGGCATAACACGCATTGTGATTACAGAGGTTACGTTGTGTAGGCATAACTATTACCGCACGATAACGACCCCGGTAATTACCACATCAAAGGATGAGAATAACAGTTATAAAATCGGGAGTTTGAGTCGGTCACCAACTTCAGTAACTTGGCTTTCAGTCGCTAATTAGCTCGCTTTCTCAAATCCTTTTTGCATCACAAACCCGCACTGTTGTTAGAGAGATGCCTTGAAAACACTGCTTTGATGTGTGGCATAAAAGTATGCCGAATTAGGAATAGTCGGTTGGAATAACCTGATAACTTATTTATTGATCAGTGTGCCTAAACCAAAGACGGAGGCACACGTGTATTATTATAATTGTACTTGAAAGGAAAACCGGGGTACGTACACCTGTATTCTCTTGCAAAGTGCAAAGAGAATGATGCTACACCTCTGTACATGTATATAATCAACAATGACAAAATAAAGATTAGGAATTGCTTCCGGTTCACGAATACGTGTGGTTTATTGAATTTAGATCTATTCTACATCAGAAAATGAGCTTGAGAATGGTATTTTGAAAAGCATTGTCCTTTATGTAGTGGAACCTTGCACTCAGCGCAAATATATCTAGTTTCTCTTCGCTGTCCATTTCGGGTGCATTCTCGGCAATTCCTACTCGGATACTTTTTCTTTCTCTTTTTCTTTTTCTTTGTCTTTTCTTTGTCTTTTATTTTCTTTTTCTTTGTCTCGTTATCTCATAACTCCCGTGAGTTACATCAATACTCCGATCCCGACTTGCGACCCCATGTTGCTCCCATATCACGCATCTCGCCAGACACTGGTCGCTGTTGGAAAGCGAAGAAGGCCGCGCACTGGAGAAATACCTTGAAAACACTGCTTTGATGTGTAGCATAAAAGTATACTAGTACCGAATTAGGAAAAGTCAGTTGGAATAACTTGATAATTTATTGATCAGTGTCATCATGCATCTCGCCAGACACTTGTTGCTGTTGGGGGCGAAGAAGGCCGCCAAGCCAGCGTGGGCGGCATATCTTGAAAACTTCAAAGAAAACTTCAAAGAAATTCATATTCGGGAAACCCTTATGTTTACAGTTATATCGACGACAAACAATAGAAACAGGCGCCGGTCACCCTTCCTCACTAATTGTCTGGCTTTCAAGAAACACCTCATGAGAAAGAATTATTTTGATCTCAAATTCGCTGCGTTCCTCGTTTTTATATCGAAGGAATCTGACATATAGTGATATATTATAATTACACTATATATATTATATATTATATATTATAATTATGCGATATATTATATCGGAACTTGTGGTCCTTCATTGCTGGATATGCATTCAAAATTTTATTCATTGGCAAGAGATCTGTGAGTTGTAGAAACAATGCTGGTAGTGTATACGTGTATATATGCTTATTTTTGTCCATACATTTCAAGTGTATTTACACACGGCCGAAAAAATTTGACGCAAGCCTTGATTGAGGGGAGGATGAATATACTAGTACAGGACATATACATGTATACGAGGTAAATACATCGTACATACATATCTTCTTATTTTTTTCAATAACTCATCACATAATTATACATTTACCAGCACACCAGCATTCAAGCTGAACACCCGCATTGCCCAATTGCTGTGAAAACTATTCGCTTCACTGCTTCACCTCGAGTCGTGATCGCTTCGCTGCATACTTTCGGCAGCGGTCTATCACAAATCAATCGGTAACTGCTATATAAACTTCAAGGTACAAGGATTATTGATTGGTTTAGGAACATATATCCGTAAAATCATGATATAATCATAGATGCACACGGTCAAACTCTTAGATATTTTCAGAGATGATGCGCAAGAGGTTATAGCACCCGTATATAGCAAAAAGTGCAAAACACGGAAATCTCCGTGTTTGGCGGAGAAGCGTTGGGCACGCAAGCACGGAAATCTCCGTGTTTGGCGGTGAATGTGTTAATCTACACGTGAAAATGAACGGAGAGAAAGCTCCAATTGATGTGTTCTTCCTTCAGCCAACAATTAGTAAGTGGTAGACGGCGCTCTGTCTTCGCGCGTGGGCGAGCTAACAAAGAGCATGCCTCCGCACGCTGATTGGCTAATTTAATACAATGAATATTCATGATTATAATTATGTAATGACTGCGAAGATCGCATAAAATTATTTTCCTCGCGAAAATGGTCTTTTTACCCATCGTCTGGGTAAATGAAAATTGGTGATGCCGTTTCATTTCCAACAGCATCTCCTTTTATTAAATGTGTAAACATCCGGCTAAGAAGGCAGTAGTTACTATTCGTGGTGGTAATTAAACAGATATACGAAAAAAAAAAAGAGGTGAACCTGACGAAAAGAATGGAGCCCAGAGTAAAACAGCTCCCGTTAGAAATAGGCAGGCTTATTTTCTCTCTTTGCACTTAATTATCTGCCTCCTGGCTTCTTATGCAACACCAAAGAAAAGGTCATTTAATCAACGAAGTCGCCTCACGTTGATCAAACGTACACAGGTGGTCTTCTCCAGAATTGAGTCGCACCCAAGTCTTTCGGTCTATAAATAACATAGGACACAATAGCTGATATGTCGTGCTGGATTGGATATCTGAAAGTATATTGTTGAAGCATCGTCCTTGAAATAAATGCACAAATGTCACTTAAGTATTCTCAATTACGAAAGGATCATACATGTCATGTCATCGACCAACACACGAGAAAGGTTGTGGAATGATCAGGAAATGGAAGAACAGTTTTCTGAAAAGAAAACGAGGAGAAAAATCCCTAGCTTCATTCATCTCTGGGATGTTATATACGAGCTATGAGGGAAGGTTTGGTCAGTGAAGAGGGTGATAAATCCACCAGGGATGACCATGAAGCTGGCTTAACGTCTGACGTAATCATGATAGAAACATCATATCTAAAAGGATGCGGCGAAACAATGATCACCATCCGATGTGATGGCAAGGCCGCCATTGGTGGTTGATGGACAAATTAAGCAATATATGCACATTTCTTATATGTCCCAAATATATTATAATTATGCCAAGCAACCGACTGTTAGCTGAAGGCTATTCAGACCCTAATGGACCGGCGCATGTCCAATGAGTGAGTATCCAAAGCTCTTCCTCTAAAGACCAACCTCTCAAGGCACTGACCTGTACTTACCTCCGCCACCTGAGGTGCAGAATTCTTATTAAAAGGATTTCTCAGGGACATCAAACCTGATTCACCAAAATAACGGGGTGAATCAGAACCCGTGGGGCACATTCTCAGCGACATGACATAACATGATGGGGTTTTACGGCTCCACCCAAGCAATTCGGATGATACGGGCGCCAGAACAGAAGGCCCGGGACCTGGTTTTCCCCTACTCTTATCGATAAATCTCAAGGGTTCTTTATCCTGCATACTACCATAGACAGTAGTACACAACACCCGGCCTTGTTACGCAGTTGGGCAGCACAGAATCACAGAAGAATTACAACTACATGTATAACGATTTACATTTATAATTCACAATCATAACGCCCATTGCCTGATCGGGTCTCGAACCCGGGACCTCGACCCCCACGGTCGGCATAGGATTGCAGTCAGCCGGTTAAAGTCACTGATCTATTCGGTGCCCCTTACATTCTCAGCGACTGAACCTCATTCAAGTACATGTATAAATCAAATGCCGGCCTGACTGATCCGGCCAGCTCCCTATGAAAGCCATGAAGTCGCCTGAAAGAAAACTTGTATCCACTTAAAGTCATAGATACACAGAGTAATTATTGCATAAGCCGTCAGGGGCCGTTATGTTTTCATGTGCGCTTGTAACTGTCTATACCTGCCTACATGTTCACCAATCAGTGGAGGCTTTTACTCTACCAGTGCATGCTTTCTAGTTCATACAATTAAACATCATGCTCTGATTGATCATATCTACGATAATGTACCCAATATTGAACACAACTGTTATCATTGGGAGCTATTAGAGGTATATAACGGAATAAGTGAGCCAACTGAAACCAAAAACGTTATGAATTCTGAGATCATGAATGAGCGCACAACTAAAAGCGTTATCTTTCTCTGCAAACGTGGATGGCTGACGATCCTCGCACAAAGGGTCGCCCGCTAACTTTGCCAACTGTCACCCTATATGCAATCACCAGTTCCTCTGTCAGCCCGAATAAATCAGCTGATAACCCTGCCTGTGAATACAATGCTTCATGCTTCGTTGCTTGATCCAAAATCAAGAGCAGTCAAAGGGCGGTCAGTCGTGACCAGTAAATACAATGTCCATGCAATTAGAACTGAGCAGCGTAAGAGCAATGACCGCTGAGAGAGGACGTAGTGCACTCAGGCATCACACCCAACGACCAGCTGTGCGAGAACCTATGCGACAGGAGGCGATCATTGGTGTACATCTCCCAGATGTATGGCCCCAAAGCGCACTATAATATCCAAACCGACATAATCAGATAGGCCTACAGGGCTACCGGGTGGCTCGGTCAGTTTGAACGCCTCGCTGCAATCCTCTGCCAACCGTGGAATCTGTCGTGTCAATTTCGAGACCTGATCGAGGCGTTAAAATTGTGAAAGATAAGCGATTTTATTATATTGATAATTTTACGAAATCTTTTCAGCGCTGACCGACTGCTAAACGGAGTTAGGTGAAGTATCTTACAGTCTATGCCATGCTAATACGTATATACATATGGTGAAAACCCCTTTAGGTTTGCCCATTATATCGCTAAATTTTTTGTTGGGGGCCCTTCGGTTTGGAGCCGGATCCCCGGTTTTGATTTCAAATATCCTACCTGCTGAGTAACAGTCCAATGGAGTCTTCTGATAACAGAGTTTAGCCTTTAAAAACTAGCAGCTCTTTGAATTGTGTATTAGTATAATTGCGAATCTAAATTATGCATAAGTTGTTGGTTGTAATCATTGTTCTCGGTGTTGATAATTAATTGATGCCGAGAGGGAAAATACTATCAATTAATATTTTGAACATCAAACTTTTGGTCAATCGATTTTCATGGTCGTTAAATGCGATTTCACTATACACCTCAAATCCCCAAATCCTTTGTTGTGCCTCAAACGACATCAGTGTCAAGTTCAAGGTCGATTATAACGCATTGTGAAAGACTGTGTTGTGAGACTCGGTCGGTTTCTATTTTATAATTACTCATAATGACATGTGGGCCGACACGATGCTGAAATAACCGCTTCTAATGAGAGAAAATATGACACGCAATCTGGTCATCCACTCAAACTTTGCCTAACTTTGCACATTTGTATAATAATAATATTCTACAATCATCATTACTTTTAGATTTACATTCAATAGAAAGATACAAAAGATATATTCATAGTATCTTAATTGCTAAATACGTATAATATATGTATAAAATATGTATATATATATATATATATATATTTTTTTTTTTTTTTTTTTTAAAAATATATATTTCTTTATCCTTCTTGGGTTTGACTCAATATGCTCATTTTCACATTTCTTTTACATGTATAGTACATGTATGTTCTTTTGATGAGGCACAAAAGCGATTTCGCATCAATCACTGCATTATTATTGCACGTTTGTTTGTTTGTTTGAATGAATGAATAAAATTATTATTAGTATTATTATATTTTGTTGTTTTTTTTTTTTTTTACGTGACAGGCTCGGAAACCGGTAAATCGTATTTTTTAAAATATTGAGACATGTGATAGCCTATGTTGGTTTCAAGCAACATCAGGCTATATTGTAACAAATTATTAAACTAAAACTTTAGTCGTACAGACAACCATGCAGTGTGTATACATCGTTTTTAGGCCGGCCGGTGTGAGAGATCGGCAGTCATTCAGTCATTTGAGGCACAACAACGTCGTTTGAGGCAAAAACACTCGTTTGAGGTGTTTAGTGAGACCCGGTAAATGGTATTCACAAACAATACAAACTGCATTATGACTGAGATAAAAAGGAGAAAATCAAATTGCAAATTTCTTAGTGTCTCAATAATTTATCTATTTCTTGCCCATTATTCTGATTCACTCATAAAACTCATTTTAGGTATGTGTCGGCAGTCCGCATTGTGTATCTGCATGCCTACCGTAAATTTGAAATGAACAACACTGGAGACAATTTACAGCTGTTTACTTTCATTTTACTTTGTTTTAATTTATTATTTCAGCAGGGTCCATATGTGATGCAGTTGAAGCAATTGGGGGAGAGGGATATTATTACTAATTATTGGCCCAGGGTAATGTGATGTATTGATCGAAAAATGAAATAAACGAACCAGTCTTTACTTCTGGTAAAGTAAAATAAACCATAAAATATAACACTCGAAGAAAATTAAATAGATATGAGGGTGAGAGTAAAACTACGGTATATACAGGTAATCACATAGAAATAAATTCACACAATAAAATATGTCCAATGAAAGAAAATGGCATCACGCCTAATTATGATAATGAAAATAACTGCTCTAGACTTCGAATTGATGTCTCACTTCCAAATGAAGGGAAGTAGTAATCTCCTGGCGATAACGTGAAACACGGAGGGGATCTTGTGGCTTGAATCTCCTACACACTGAAACAATAAAAGAATAATGCTAAATGTTAGTGCGTGTATTTTAAAATATAAATATTTTGTATTTGAAATGGAAATCAGACACTAGAGAAAGGTAAAAGACGTATATCTACACCCGTTTGGCTAACGTATCCGACCGCCATGCACACAGGCACACGTGTGTCGTCGGGACCTGTTAGCTAACGGCTCTCGATCTTCCTATGCAATATACATGTATGCAGAGATATGATAAGATATAGATAAAGCATTCTATTGTAACTTCGGCCTCGCGGATGGATTAAGTCACCGGGATGCGTTAGGTTGTTGAGTTATTTGCAACAGGAAGTTCCACATGTTATCCAGCTGGGTTAGATTGTGTCAAGGAAATAATTAGGAAACATCGCGATATATCGCGAAATATCGCGAAATATCACGAGTTATTCACTCAATATTTACTGACATATTTTACATGAGGAAATAAATAAATTACATCCACACAAAAAAAAAAATATCGAAGATGGGTCCATAGATGCACCCTGTGTATGGATTGTCTTTTAATTATCATTATCATTTATCAATTCCAAGAAGTAGAAATGGTGAATACATTAATGATTAATGAAGATTATCTCACGACTGTGTCTTTTCTCAGATCAACATGTGTCAACAGACGGCTCAGTCAACTTTATTCCAAGCCTGCATTATCCCCAGCAAACTATGCAACACTCAAAGGGAAATTGCACAGGAAATCAGCAAATGTACAGCAAATGCAGCCTCGTGTTTGATGCAAAGTCGATTCTGGAGCATCTCGATTGAGACACACATGGAATGGAAATGCTTGGATTAGCGGAATTCGACGAATAAATTGTTTTTAATCTCTGTTAATTTAATATCATTTTTTTTAACTAGGCCTATTGTCGTGACTTCCATGTGTCACTGACTTTGTATTACCGTTATCAATCATGTTCTTTTGATTGTATATGTTACAGTGCTAGCATTATTTTTATGTTATTATCGTATTTCTTGTTCATTGATTGAGTTCATCATTGTATGTTGTATCATATATTATATGATTTTGAGCTCTGTGAAGATACCCGGTAATTAAGAGGACTTTTATGAGTTAAGTGTAAGTACAAATAGCTATTAAACACTTCCTTGTTGTTATTTGTAATATATCCTGCAAGGAACCAGCATAGTTTGAAATTTATTGTTATCTAGTTAAACTGATAAAATCATGTTATTGTTTTTATATTAAGTTTGACAGTTTCGTACGTTATGGTGACTGAATGCGTTATGCCGATGTGTGCGTTATGATCACCAAGTGTATTATACTTACAGCATCTACTGACGATTTTCGTGCTTCCAAGCTCGTTTGCGGAGTCCTCAAGAGTGTATCGCGCAATGGCGGAATGCACCATGCCTGCGAGCAATCGAGGATAGAAGTGGAAATCATCGTTTAACACATTTCGAGCCGATACCCGCTCACCGCCACATATTTTACAAAAAAAGCTTCGATTTCACCATAAGAAGCAAGCAAGATTCAACATCATACATGGAATTAAATGCACCGAAATATAGCTCTGAACAACACATGGTTTGATGAAAACCATCCCCTCGAAAGCAAAAAGCTGAGAAAATCGTACTTTTCTCTTAGCTACCTGTAGTACCAGAATAATATACATTGTGATTACAGAGGTTACGGTGTATAGGCATAACTATTACCGCACAATAACTAATTTGCAGATCAAAGGATGAGAATAACAGTTATAAAGTCGGGAGTTTGAGCCGGCGCCAACTCGACTTCAGTCACTAATTAGCTTGCTTTAAATCCCTGCGCGTCACAAACGCAAACTGTTGTTAGAGAGATGCTTTGAAAACACAGCTTTGATGTGTAACATAAAGGTATGCCGAAATAGGAAAAGTCAGTTGCAATAACTTGATAATTTTGATTTATCATTCTGCCTAAACCTAAGACGGAGACATAAATATGGAGGCACATACCCGCAGTGTTGATATCACACCGCTTTTGATGCATCAGAAGAGAGAATCCAGAAGTTGAGGCACAAGTCAGCAGCTGCATACGATTTCAAAGAGAATATCTCGAATTAGCGTTGTCGATTGCAATGACGAGAAAGACTAGCACGTGCAGTGACAGAAGTGCCAACCACCCTCATTTCCTAATTAGTTGGCTCTGAAGTAACCCCTATAATAGAAAACTCCTTCGCTTTGCTGCTTCCGTTTGAGTTGTTCCGTGCGTGTTCCCGGTTCTGGCCTAGTCTGAACTTAGGGGGTGAAGCACACAGACTAGGGTTGAAGAATAATCTAATTTATTGAAGAAGGTCCAAATGAAAGGTGGTTGGATGAGGGCAGTAGTGGAAGGAAGAGTGGTTAGGGATGCTGGTTTGGTCGGGTTTATAAAGAGCCGACAGGGATATATTAATATTCAACAAACGGGATCTCGTGGGTAAGTCATATGCAAAACTTGGGGAAACATGGGGAAAGAGCAAACTGTGTCAGGTACAGGTTATTCTGAGGAGAACTTAAGGTGATCTTCCTCATGTACAGCTAAAGGTGATTGGCAGTTAATGGGTTAGTTGGAGAAGAAATTCGAGCTCAGCATTTCCTCTGGTTATATAGAAACATATAACTTTTGGAGAAAGTGGCAGGTCTCACCTGGAAAGTCAGGGCAGTTGGTGAACCTAGAGAGTTCAATGTTTGAGTACGAAGGGGCATTTGATGGAAAGAATGGAACAGGGGGGAAAAGGAGAACGAGAGAACTAATATAGTGTAATCTGTGTATGCATGCATCAGGCAAAATGGAAAACTAATTAAACATTTGGATTGGTTTGGGAACAGGGGTAACCGCGACAAACTTCTACGAAAATTACAGAGATGACGCTAAAGTGGTTATTGTGTGGGCCTTTGGCTTTAACTGCAAAAGACGAGAATCTCGTCTTTAGCGTTCAAGCGTTGGGCGTGAAAAGACGGTGATCGCCTTCTATGGCGGTAAATGTGTTAAAACCATAACATTTTGAGAGCATCCTGAGAGCGTTACGATTTCCCTGACCTGCTCTCGTTATTTTATTCAGAACAAATAAAATAGTCATTCATTGTGCATGATTACACCACTCACTGACTCAGTGAGTCTGTCAGCCAATCAGCCTTGTGTATTAGAGTGATTTATTCGTACATAAACAACGCATATGAATAAACAAATAGCATAGGTGACTCTCACCATTCACCTAATGTTTAAGTCTCAAAATGCCATTTCATAACGCCTCCGCTCATTTGACGGTATGATCACGTATGCGTTAAAATAAGCCACGCGGAAGAATAGCGCAAATATCGTCTGCACGATGGCGTCGCCTCGATTTTCAGTCGGCAATTATGCGTAGAATTTGGTGTTAATACCAAATGTCAGATAAACTTTAGGCTTTAATTTATATGTTGTGAAAATATGCAATAAATGTACAAAGTGGGAGATGAACATATCGTGATAAATAAAATCTTTTCATGTCAGCTAGCATGCTTGACTCAAAAGATCAAAGGTCATCAAGTCGAGGGTCTGACAAGTGCCGTATGTTTTCGGATTTTAAAGGATTAACAGAGATCAGAAACCAAATATCACAGTGTATAATGATTTATCCGAATTTGACAGATGTCATGTATTGCTTCATTAGAGTAAATTAAAATAAAAACAGTATAAATTAAGTTTCAGCGTTCATGAAATCCAGCTCTGCTTCTGCAGGAACAGGCCAAATATGAACTACAGTGAAACCCCGCTAACTCGAATTTGAAGGGACCAGCGAAAACACAAAACAGGAGCCAGAATCGCGTATGTCCACCTCTCGCACTGATGAATGAATGCACTGCACCTTGAACGCGTACTCTGTATGGGTGTGCGGATCTCCATTTAGGAGTGGCTTCCCAGGCTTGGTAATGACCATTCAGATTATTACTGGGCCCTCCCCATCATAATTCCTAAATGCGAGCAGCCGCGTTACAAGCTCTCGTCGATAAACCAACAGCAGAACCGACCTTTGTCGAGAAAACAACCCTATAATTATCTTTAATTATAAGTAATTTAATTGTGGAAACAAAATTAAGTGAGCCGTTCTACCATTGCATCGTAACATTATGTCACCACCCAGGCGTTCTCCTGGTATAATTACATGTGTTAAAGTCACGTAGGCCCATGAATCTTTGCAATTATTCAAAGTAACTCACGGTTGCCATATTCACAATGCGTTTAAACTCTCACTAGACATTTTATGTTATAGTATTTTTCCTAATATGTTCCACAGAACCCGTGAATCATCATATTTTTTCTTAGGTTTTCAAGTCATGTGCCCTATTTTTTTCTTGACTGAATTCACGGTATTACACTCGGCGAATCAAATTCGACCTCTCTCTTGTGAAGGTGATGTATAGGTTGAGCCGACCTGATTGTGATGATTTCACTTTTGTCCTCCTTAGCATTCTGGAATTGGCCCCCAAAGTATTCAGAATATTTCAGCAAGACAGGTTACCACGTTTGTCTCATATCAAGATCCTCAGAGGTCGAATATTACTGCGCATTCAATATCAACCTTCATCCAAACATACATGCATGCAGAACACGATCAACCACATTTATAGGTGCCAAGCTCGCCTGCCGAAAGGCGATCATGGTCCTCCGCAGTTCTTTGTTTCCCACAGCTCTGAGAATAGCAAGGGAATCTGTTGCCATCCAATCGGTGTTCGCTGTTCCCAGTATCCCGATTCGAGACCTATCTCTTATTTCCTCATTTGCCGGCAAGCTTTTCCGTGGATATATATTCCTGGTTTCCCCCCTCCACAAAACATCGACACATGGCCTATCAGGACACATGCAATGAAGGTATGCTGCCACAGTAACGGTTCTAATTTTGCCTATTTTAACGGTTCTAATTTTGCACATTTATAAGTTTTTGAGAAAAAAAAAATTATAAAAGCATGCTCACATTTCAAAGAGAGAGCCATGGCAAACTTTGGAGCTTTTTCGGATGAAACACGAAGTCCACTCGACAGAAGTAATGCCTCGTGAAAAGAGGCCAGACATTGTCTGGTTTTACTAGCACTTACCTCTTTGCTATTTCGCAACTGTTTCTGAATACCCGGGGTTTTCTTTGCATAGAAGATTTGGCTTTCAACCTGAGCCGGAAATCAGCTTCAAGTGTTGAAAGAGGAAGAAAAAATCCAACCAAACCAAAAATAAAAAGAGTGATTTGTTATGTTTATTCAAATGCAGGCATGGCCGATGAATTTGAACGCGGATTTTGAGAAAAGGGTTTATGTAAACATAAAATTAATTCAAGAGAAATCATTCCTTTTCTGAGTTTGATTTTTAACAAGGTCAAAATAATAAGACAGAAGCTTACAGGTGATCACTTGCTGATAAAATAATATTGCACGAGATACTGCGCGGCTGCCACTTCATGGTTATAATTATATTCCATAGCTGCATATCCTTCCTAATCATAACCTATTATCAGATGATGATTAATTAACTGGTGTTGTATCACATCATCATAATTGTGATCACCAGGAGTAGACAGGCATTGATTATCGGATACTGCATTGGGATCGTTAAGTTCAAAGGAGTGCATGTAGGCATGCATGGTCTTGCAGAGAAAAGAAAAATCGATTGTACCGTGAAAGGTAGTGACGTCAGTAAATATGGAGTGGGTGTAGATGAATGGATCAGTTTGCCTGTTACCGTGGACAACAGACGTTGTCCCTTGTGCTGTTTATTCTTTGTAAACTGCTACAATTAATGTTATGACTTAGGAGTACTACGTTGTATGACGTATAAACGCGTCATCAATTGAAGATTAAATATAGCTACCTAGAAATAAATAGCTAATGGAGATAAAGACAACTAAATGTTATCAATCCAAAAAATAATTTAATATAATCAATAATAATCCTTTTTCAGTTAAATCTCTTGTTTTCTTCACCACACAAAATGCACCAATAAAACTATACATTGCTGAAATAACACATAAAACGTTAGAAAAAAAAATAGGCATAGCAAACGAGCTTTCTTCGTGTCGCATCTTGAAGAATGCCAAATAAAAATACCATAGAGTCATAGACCCTAGCAAGCATGATCTATAATAGCTAGCGATAAAACACCAGGACGATCCATAAAGAATCCACAAATAGAACAGTTCATATCCTAGATTACTGTATTATTTAAATGAAAGAAAAGCATGTTCAAGTATCAATACTGAAACAGTGACTAAAGTCCTACATGACTACAAGCATGAGTACCTCCACGTAAGGAAATGAGGGGGAGGGGTCCTATAGCGCTGCCCCAGTGGCTGCATGTGTCAATTCTTTACCCATAAAAGTAAAGAAAGAGAAAAATCGAATCATGTTCGTATAAAAGGCATGTCGGCAGGGCCACGCGGTTTGAATGACAGAGAGATCAGGGCGACACGCGGCCACTTTTAAAGCAGCAGCATAAAAAGGTGAAGTCTTCACTGAAGCAGAGTTCAGTGAGGAATGTGTTCAACCTGAGAGGATAAGATAAGGCGTGTGAGTGTTTGAGCGTGCACTGTATACCTGCGATGAGCACGGGTTATAATTTGATAGTATTTTCAGGTGTGAGCCATGTGGACGACCTGTCTCCTCCTGGCGGTTCTCAGTACGGGGTCATTGGCCGACAACGTCTCGTATACCGTCGACTCAACCACCAAGACCCCACTGGCCTTCAACTCAACGGGATGCTTCCTCCGAGCCAAAGACCCCTTCATGATGAACAGAGTGAAAGAGTTTGTCGACACGAATACCAAGTTGCTTAATTACAACATGTCCTTCCCGGATTACCCTGAGAACCCTCTCCTGACAAATATGCGCTGGACATACAAAGCCAACTCGTGGTCCAGGGTCTCCAACCAGCATGGTCAAACTCTCCTCTCTCTGGCCTTCAACTATGGAGTGCTCTCGCTGATGACATTGACGTTTGGAGTGGAGAGTCTCAACGTCGAACTGGAAGACAGTATTCCAGGATGTTTTGGGAATCTGACCGAGAATGACAAGATCGATTCCACGATTCATCTCTTGATGCGAGATTTCCAGCAAGTTCCAGAGGTATTGTTTGTAGAGGATGAACGAATCTGCCACGAAATCATCAGCATTGAGAATGGAGTTGCGGTATTTCGAGACCGGTGTTGTCACGTCAGTCGTATCAACGGAAAGCAGATATGCGATACAGACTGGGAGAACATCTGGCTGACGCTGTTGCACATCATGCTGTCCTTGGTTCGCTATGGACTGCTTTTCTTCGGCCCAATTCTGTTCATTCCTGCGGTTGAAAGCATGGCAAAGGACCAAGTTCCATACTGTGTCAAACTTAAGGAACCGCTCAAAAAGACGATTTACCTGGCCAGAGATGAGACTCCAGTCAGAGTCAAGTACAAATTTAAGCTCGACTTCAGGCATTCTGCTGGATTCTTCAAACTCCGCGAGTCCGCAGCAGAATTTCCTCTTGGTGAGCCCGTCAAAGTTCAGATATCCCAGTATGACATTGACGTATGCTACAAGAGTCTTCTGACTGAGAATGAGGTGCCAGTCGGCCTGTGGACTTGCATTTGCCGACAAATATTCCTGTGTAAGCTCAAGAACCTGTCTCCGTTCAAGCGGTGTTGTGATAGTAACATGTTGAGGACCTGTCCTAACCGAAATCCAATTCCATGGAAGTGGCTGTGGCAGAAGGTCGGCCTCTTACTCATGTTGGTGTGCATTCCAATTCCACTGTACCTGCGAGTCATAATTTTCTACTTATTCGAGTACGACGAAGTTATGCATCGGAAGAACACGGTCACTGCTTTAGGCTACGAGGAGAATTACCAGAACAACCTTACGCACTACTTGACCCCAACTCACTGGGTTTTCATCAGTGTTTATTTTCTCTATTTCGTCACTGCCATCATCCTAGCTTACATGTCACGAAAGAATGAAGAAGGCCGCTTCCGCAAGATCATAATAGGATCCTTCCGTGACCTCAAGAACTTGTCCTGGGTCAACCTACTCAAACTGATCATCACTAACCTTATTTGGCCATTCAAACGCTACGGCATCGCAGGGTGTGGTGTCGCACTTGTGTATTGGCCAATCGCTGTTCCGCTCTCACTCATTGTCTACCTGTTGTACACTCTGCCTTCGGTTTATGTGACATTCAGGATGTTTGCACATTCAAAAGAGGCCCTAGTGGACCCAGTGCAACGCTCCAAAAAGAAGAAGCGGTCATACCGGGTGAAGAAGAACGTTGATCAGAGTTTGAAGGCGTTTGAAGCAGGCCAGATTCTGGACGATGGAGCCAGTCTAAGCACCAAAAGCGGAAAGAGAGGCTCACAGTTGACCATCGCCACGATGCAAATGCCACCTGCGTGTCCACCACGAAGAGACATGAACTGGAGACGCTTCTTCGAGCATCTGTTGGCTGCAATTTTGTGTGTGCTGACCATGTATGGCATGCTGCTCATCCTCTCCGAGTGCATTGGATGTGTGGTGGAGATCTTTGTCTTTACAATGATGGGCGTAATCGTGAACGCAGGCGCCATCCTCAAGTACTGCACACTCATCTTCCTCGTCGTGCTCTACAGTTACAGCTGTTTCAACAACGTTCCCAAGAAGTACCTCAAGTTGAACAAATCGCTCTTCAACGAAGTCAAAGGTCGCATCAAGGATCTAGACCAGGTTACAAGTTTGCCGTCCTACCTTCAAGAAAATTTTGGTTTCAAAGCTCAAGAAATCAGTGAACAAGCTGATTACGAATCCCCAGACGAGGTGGTGAAGAAGTTTCCACAACACTGGATGATCAACGATCTCGTACTCTTTATTGACAACGAAGATATGCCCCGCATCCCTAAGAAGCTTTTTGAAGATGTATGCCAGATCCGAGTGGCTGGGTCTCCTGGCCCAGTATACCAGAGTCACTTGGAGGCTCTTCAACAGTTTCTTATGATTGTCATGTTCCTGCTGTTTGTCTTCATTATTGTGTTGTCATTTGGCGCTGTATACAAAGTGTCCTCAACCAATCAGATGGCTGCAACCATGGCTGGGGGATTCCTGCCTTTTGTGCTGAAGACGTTCATGCAACCGTCGAAACCTGACATTGAGTTGGGCACGGTTAGTTTCAAGAGCAAGTGCGATGAAATAATCAAGAACTTCTACCAGTACTGGCCAATCTACGATTTCCCTTTTGAGAGTCCAACTGAAGAAGAGGAAGAGGAGGACCAAGATAAAGCTAAAGACGAAGATGGAGATGGAAATGGAGATAACAAGAAAAATGAGAAGAAAGACGAGCAGAAAGAGGAGACGAAGGACGAGGGAAACAATAACCAGAAAGAAAAAGAGGACAAGAAATATGCTCTACCCCCACCCCCTTCATACAAGGAAGAATTCGAAATGCGAGACATGGCTAACAGCGAACAGAACGACTCGTTTCTCAAGAGAACCCTCGCACTCCCAGGCGAGGAAGACGCTCCTGCCGCTCCATTCATGTCGTCCAAAGAGGACCAACAGACGGCGTTTGCCATCATGGGTGAACTGTACAGCCCACAAGACGAAGTGGAAGAGGTCGATTACCTGATCTACCTACCTGAGGTTTTCGATGAGTATTGGTTGCAGGAATGGTCTGATATTGAAGAATATGAAAAAGAGCCTATGTCGACGAAGCAGATGAATATCGAAATGCCAAATGACTCTTCTGTCAAACAGGAGGTTCTCATCGTGTGATGGTGGTGGCCATATTCAGCCTAGCTAGATTGAGACTGCACCACTTTTCCCTCTGGCATTAACCTTAATGTGTCTCACAAAAACCGCTGAGCGATATCTCCGGCATCATTCGCAGGGTCATTCCCCTTCCGGTTTTGGTCAAATGCGAATGGATGTGTTCACTTCACTTTGAGCTTGTGTTTGCCGAATCATGTATTAAGAGCAATGTTCTATTACAATTAGCATATATGTATAGGTGGTTATTAAATATGCGTTTTTATGAATTCGTATATTCAAGGTTTTGTTTTCACTTGGAGAGTGATTTAATACTCTGGGACAACAAAGTCTCACAAATATAGAGTACAGCCAGTACACATTCAGGCACAAAGTCAACAGTACTCAAAACTGATATGTTTGTCGACGCTATTAACATTCTAGTCCTCCAGAACCATTTCTCTGTGTCTTTCGAGGACACCATACTTCATTCTTTCAGATTTCACTCGTATCACTCATACGCGCACATTCAGTTAATGACTGAGAACCCTTTGTTTCATATATGCTATAGATATTTACACAAGGTTTAATCAATGAACAACTTGACAGATATGTGCTTCGTTTGAAATAAGTTTGTCAATTTGGATGTGCTTATGGCTTGATGGCTGGTTCAGGTTCTTTGATTGCTAATAATGAAGATAGCAATGTTAATTGTTAGGGTGTATTATGAAGTCTATAGGTTACATTGCGGCCCTGAGGTATATCTTATCATACACATTGCGATTATAGACAGTAGCGCACAGTCGCTGGTCGTGTGGTATATCTTCAGAAAAACCGTGTAATTGAATGTACATGACATAACAAATATGATTCAATACCCACATATCATGGACCAGGGCATGCGCTATTATCAGGAGGCTAATGGGTGCATTACGCGGTTTGCTTCCGGGGGAAACTCACACACCCAACTTCACTATATGGCGCACGAGATAAGCATTAATTATCGGTTAATGGTGTGTGTAGAAAGAATTCAGTGTTCACAACTTGGGTTATCTCGTTTATCTCTCAATAACGTCATATCACAAGCACGCTAATTCGCGTAGGAATTCACGCACATCCTACGCATAATATGATCTATATTTTTAGTATTGCCATTAAGAGAAGTATTAAAATAGTTTTATTCTGAACAGATGGTACAGGCATAAATTAACTTGGTCACAAGCAACGATGTACAAGTAGGCTTAACTGTGGGGGTTACCAACTTAACCACCTCCAAGGCCACTGGAAAAAAAAATAGTCCATTCACTCGATTGACAGTTTTTGACATTGACTTTTAATCAGTACAAAGAAAAACTTTTTTTTTTTTTTTTTTTTTTGGGGGGGGGGGGGGGGGGGGCTTATTTAACCTCGGAATCCTGAAGCCTCTCGGCTTATGTGGTTCGAGGTTGAAAGAAGACTATATTATTTGGTTAATGATGCTTGGGCATGTGTGATGCAAGTGGTTAACATCAAGTCAGCGGTTGATGCTGCTCAGCAATTGACACACTTATGCGGATCATGCAAAGCTTAGCGGATTTCAGACAAAGTTCAGTACGAGGGGTAAATTACATGGTACCCCATCAGATGTGTACCAAAGTTTAACCTTAACGAAGAAAAGAAAAGCAAGAAAACTTGGTTTTGTGCACAAAACAAGCACGAGTTTGGTATTTTATTATTTTATATTATCAGGAATTTTTTCCCCCATGTCGCCCGGTAAGGTTTTTTGGGGGAAAAAAAAAAAAAAAAAAAAAA
This sequence comes from Capitella teleta, assembly GCA_000328365.1. Taxonomy (NCBI): domain Eukaryota; kingdom Metazoa; phylum Annelida; class Polychaeta; family Capitellidae; genus Capitella; species Capitella teleta. The sequence continues at coordinate 55,899 of KB309791.1, forward strand.
AAAAAAAATGAACAAATTTTCCTATATCGCTCGGTTGGTTGGGAATTATTTGTTTTACAAAATTTCCTAAGTTGTATTATATGTATTTTTTCTATTTTAAGAAATTGTTCTTTGATAAATAAATCTCCTATGTCACTAAGTTGTTTTTATTTTTTTGTTATTTTTTAGGAATTTATTTTTTTCTGAAAATAATTCCCTATGTTGCTTTCTATGGGGGTTTTTGTTTTTTATTTATTTTTTTTTTTTATTTTTTTTTTTAGAAAAAAAAAATCCTGTCACTCAGTTGGGTTTATTTGGGAATTTTTTTTTTTTTTTTTTTTTTTCTGTTCGTGTACACTTTTTGGTCAGTAGTTTCTCCGTAAGTAACTATCTTTCATCTTTCATTTTTCTCACGTCTATTAAGTTTGACAATATCCGTGTCCGAAAGTATTTTGTAGGTCAAAGGCAAGGTCACAGCGATTTTTTAAACTTTCAAATTGGATTACTTCTAGCTCATTCATTAATTGAGCTAGGGTCTTGCAACATACATTAATTGATCCAGTACATTAATATGTAGAACAATGCATAGCACTATTACTGCTCTCAGACGCACCGTTCTTGCGTAATCTTGCATAATAGTAACTGAGACTTTTTTAAATGCAAATATCTCGAGTGTTAAGCAGGTTGTGGTAATGAAATTTGCAGAGCACATTGCTGGTATAGCCATCTTACGAAATTATGAGTTTAAATAAGGTTGCACTAAGGTCAAGTTCATAGCAGTAATTAAAGCATTCAATTGCATCAATTGATGATTATTACGAAATTTGAAAATTTTGTAACTATTATGCGTTGAGTTAACCGTGCGCTGTCGGATTTTCGAAAGAATTTTGGTTTTTCAGAATGTTAGTAGGTTTTTGGGTAAAATACATTTTAGGCTACACAGCCAATTTCATCGCTGCGGTATTCCAAAGATTAAACGTACTTTGGTACTGAATATTTTAAATTTGCTCATGTCTGTCAATGAGTAAGTTGCACTTATTAATGAGGCAAGTTATTTTCGATTACCACTGAAAGTTCGAAGGTCAAATATGAAAGGTCAAGGTCACAATGACCATAAATAGCTGACATGTTTGATCACCTCTACCTCATTCAATATGTATCATAACGTTCTCATTTTATCGTTAAATTATTATTATATTATTAATGTCTCATTTTAAACGAAAGTGAGTATCGTACTTTGTGTCCTCAGTTGCGTCATTATTGCGTAATAGTCGATAATATGAAATTGGGACTTTTCCAACTAATATAACTTCTTTGTCAAGCACGATATTACGCTGTATTTTTCAGTGGTAGTTGATAATAATATTGTTCTCTCTAATTAAACACAAAGCCTTGCCCTTAGTGTCTGGTCAATCTATAACAATAATTCATTGTGCCCTTTTATCTGTAACAATCTGTGAATGTCCTAATATGGTCATAACCTAATATAGCCTATATCTCGCTTCGTGATGGTTACTACTAAAATCAAATTACATCAATATGTAGATCTTAGGTAGGCTAGTATTATATATAATTGACATATTTGTTGCCAGATCAACATTTACAAGATAAACGACATTAAAGGTTGTTCATGTTTATAATACATAAAACATCATGATTTTCTTTCTGATTGCATTATGATATCAATAGATCTCCTCATTTCGTTCCTCTCCTATTTCTTTCATTCCCTAATCACCTCAAATAAATTCCTGTTTACGTTTCTGACTGATTTCTTGGTTTTTTTTTTTGTTTTTTTTGTTTTTTTTTTTTTTTGTCCGTGTACACTTTTTGGTCAACCATTTCTCCGTAACTGACAATGCTTCACCATTATTTTTTCTTACGTCAGTCAAGTATGACAATATCCGTGTCCGAAAGTATTTTGTAAGTCAAAGGTCAAAGGGCAAAGTCACAATGACCTTAAATAGGTGGCAGGTTTGATCACCTCTATCTCATTCAATACTGGTCATAAGACAAAACAAATTTCGTTAAATTCTTCAATGCGTTATTTCCAACGAAAGTGAAAATGTGATTTTTCAAACTAATATAACTTGTTCGTCAAGCACGATATCACGCTGTAATTTTCAGTGATAGTTGATAATATTATTATTCTATCAAATTATAATTTTCAATTATGTCATTACAAGGTCAAGGTCGTTATGTTTTTTTCCCGCTTTTTCGCCATATATAAGGCATGATATCCGTACATGACAGTCAATTTAACACAAGCCATTGTCCTTATAATGTCTGGTCAATCTATAGCAATAACTCATTGTTCACTTTTTTTGTGTGACAATCTGTGAATGTCCAAATATGGCCATAATTTAACCTAATAAAGCTTCATGAAGGTTAGTTTTGAAATAAAATTACTTCAACATGTACATAAAATATAGGCTAGGATTTTTATAATTGATATATTTCGTGTCAGACAAATATTTTACAAGATATATGAAATTAAATATTGTTAATGCTTATAAAACGTAAAACTTTATTATTTTCTTTCTGAGTGTATATTATTTCAAATAAATTCTTCATTTGGTTCGTTTCCTCCTTCTTTCTTCTAGAAAATACCCGAAAAAAATTCCTGTTCACGCCTCTGACTGATTCCTTCTTTTTTTTTTTTTTTTTTTTTTTTTTTTTTTTTTCCTGTACACTTTTTGGTCAACGGTTCGTCCGAAACTAACAATGTTTTATCTACTCCGTGTCAACTTGGTATGGTTAATTTTATAATCGCTGTTGCTATTCCTATAATTTCCTGCTGCTATTCCTATAATTTCTTTTCCAATTTCATCGACATTGATGCCTTTTTATCCCACCTCACTTAAAAGGGTGCACACAACATTCGGCGATATTTTCACCTTTGGTGGCAACTAGGGCCTCGGACCGATCGACTACTTTTGACCCACTCTGTGTATCACATGTGCATTATTCTATGCATAAAAGTACTAGAATGACTGCATGTGCAATGTTAAAGCGCCCATTCGCGGTAGCTAGACTTTAAGGGGGCTATTATAGGCTATTTATAGGCATAACGCACCAGCATGTCGAGTTTTCATTGAGATGTTTGCATGGCGAAGTCCCATTCAATCGAATTAAATTCTGACCAATCACGTGACCTATAAAAGCATTCTAGATACTCCTTTACATTTCTGTGTTATATTGTATTACAT
>KB309791.1:67326-106148 GCA_000328365.1 Capitella teleta
TTGTTGTTTGATTTTGAGAGCTGATGTTGAGATAGAAGCTAGTGCTGGGCAGACAGAGTCTCAACAATTCATCCCTTTTCTAGTAGTAAAGTGGATATCCATGAAAGGCCTGCTAATCCTTGAAATCCTCAGCCAGGTCTGAGGTCTAAATAATAAAATGAAACTTGAAGTCAGAAAACTAAGGAAAGTTTGTCGATTAGCGAACTTACCGGCACTGATCACTTAAATCTCTGCACAGAACACTTCATTGAGGGGTGAGAATCAGTGATTCACTTGTATCTCATGAGTATCTGCATGTTTATGTTGAATATTTTATTTGGACAGTGCTCTGAAAGTTAATTAGGATTAAAGCACCAATTGCGGGCGTTTATACAATCACACTCACCTCGTTTGAATCTGATGACCTGCTCAACTTTTTATGCCAAGATAATAGAGACGCATCAAAAGTTCAGAAGAATGAACAGTTTTTCGTTCCGCATTTACGATCAGCTGTTCGTTGCCAATGTTATTGAATGTAAATTCTATCAACCGGAAATCAATTTTCTCCTTATTCGATGCGTTATGAATTTAGCGAACTTCGAGCAGCTTTTTCTGTGAGCGATCAATTCATGCTATAGAGTATCTTTGGTCGTGGTCACGATTATTTTTATCACCAATTTCATTATGCACCATCATAAATGAGTAGTTCATATTTGGCCTGTTTTCGCAGATGCAGAGCTGGATTTCGTCAACGCTGAAACTTTATACCGTTTTCATTTTGATTTACTCGAATGAAGCAACACATGACATGATCTGTCAAATTCGGATAAATCGTTATACACGGTAATATTTGGTTTCTGATCTCTGTTAATCCTTTAAAATCGATAAATATAAGGCACTTGTCAGACGCTCGATTTGATGACCTTTGACCTTTTGAGTAAAGCAGAAATGACAAGATTTTATTTATCACGATGTTCATCCCCCACTTCGTACATTTATTGCATTTTTCTCACAACAATTATAAAGACTGAAGTTTCGCTGACATTTGAAATAAACATCAAATTTTGGTGGTGGTACGCATAATTGCCGACTGAAAATCGAGGCGACACCATCGTGCAGACGATCTTCGCGCTATTATTTCGCATGGCTTATTTTAACGCATTATGTGATCATAACGTCCAATGAGCGGAGGCGTTATGAAATTGCATTTTAAGACTTTAACATTGTTTATTTATACGCGTTATTTATACACGCAAATACACACAGCTGATTGGCTGTCAGACTCACTGAGTGGTACATGTATAATCACCAATAAAGCACCAACTTCAGAGACACTGAGCTTTGTAAAAGAAAATGTTATACATACACTTTCTTCACTCCTCAAGCGGCGCCAGTGAATCGGCGTTGAAAGCTGACGAATGAAAAGACATGGCTTTGAAATCCAAAGGCTGTCTATTGCCCTGCGGAGAGTTATCAAAGATAAGCTACGCTACAGTAAGTAAAGTAAAATGCCCTGGGAAGAAGCATATGCCAATTTTCTTCAATCTTTTAACCACACATTTCTTGATTCATCCCACTGCACTATTTAGTGACTCAATATTACCGTCAAAATACTGTTAAACTTGATTTGTGACTAAGTGAATAAAACTAGCGAAATTCATAGGTATTTCTAATCAATAGTTCATGTCATTTAAGTATTCAAATGAATCTAAATAACCTTCATCTCGACCTCTTTCGTCTCTATTGTACTTTTCTTTTGCATTGAAAATTCCTTTGAACCACATGCACTTCCAATTAACACTCTTCCTTGCAAGGGGCACCGAATAGCTCAGTGGGTTAAACCGGCTGACTGCAATTCTATGTCGACCGTGGGGGTCGAGGTCCCGGGTTCGAGACCCGATCAGGCCACGGGCGTTATGATTGTGAATTACAAAATTTGTGATTCTTCAGTGACTCTGCAGTGCTGCCCAACTGCGTAACAAGGTCGGGCGCTGTGTACTAATATTTATGGTGGTGTGCAGGATAAAGATCCCTTGGGATTTATCGATAAGAGTAAACACCGGTCCCAGGTCTTCTGTTCTGGCGCCCGTATCATCCGATTCGTTTGGGTGGAGCCGTAAAACCCCAATCACTCACAATCACTCACACTCTTCCTTGCTTTTTCGAGACTTCAGGATCAAATCATAATTCAAAGCATTTGGGGAAAAAAATTTACTTGTATATGAAAAAAACTTTAAGTCAAGCCCTACTTCAACAGCAGAACCAAATGCCTCTGCACCACTTTTCCGCCGCTTTACCGATACGCTTGAATGCGTGCCGGGGTTTCGAGGCCCGTGCAAGGTCTAACTATACTAGGTCGATGGACAAATCCACAAGTTGATATTTTAATTATGATTAAACTCCTAATAATTCTGAATGTTGCTCCCATAGTAATCATATACAAACTAGTTGGCAGTTTATTGATATCAAATGTTTGACCAGCATACAGTGTACACATTATTTGGATATTCATGCATCAAACTTGAATAATTTTTATATTTTATATCACCAACGTTGCTGCATTATATATAAATACATGTTACAAAACTTTTGTTTTCTGTGTATGTTGTACAAAATCATAAGCATTTTATTGTTCAATAAATCGGAAAACAAATCCTACCAATCAACATCCTAGCAAGCACGAATTCGAATCGAACACTCCAGTTCGAGATTGGTGAATACTTTCATTGGGTGAGGGAGCATAGCCATCAACTTCAGTCAGTATAGTGTATGGTATAGCATACGTGTACATAAGTTTTAATCAATAGTTTCGGCATACCTAAACTACTACATGTAATAAGGCAGATAATAAATACTCTGCGGAATTCACCAGATAATTCACTAATATATAAAATTTGATATATTAGTGGTGCTTTATAGCCCAAAATTAATGTCCAATATAGGTTTGATTTTAGCAACAGATATGATTAAAAACATATAGAAACGTAAATGGCGTTATACATAAGTTTTACACATTGAACAAACTAGTAGCCATAATTATTCGGAATTTTTAAGTCATATGTTTGACAGAGGTGTTGCTCCAATGAATTCCGAGAGCAGAATGGAGATCCAGTTATAAATAGAATTGTGGGCGGGGCATAAAATATCATATGACCATCGTCAGCACGCCAGCACGGATGCAACGCCGCCCGGCTGTGGGTAAACGGCCCTTCAGTTGCGCCAAATATAAGCCAATCAAAACATTTAAATTTATGTCGAATTACAATGATTGCATGCCTTAACTCACTATCCAATATTTAGTTCTCATACTGCACGTGTGTACAGTACTGTACACCGTTAGAACATACTGTGAGTTTTGTGAGTTTTGAAAGTTGAAATTGAGTTGAAAGCAGGCTGCGGAAGTCAATGATCTCCACTACTACCTAGATTGCTTGTAGGCACGGTGCATTCCTACATTGCGCGTTACACTCTTGGAGGCTCTGCAAACGAGCACGAAACACGAAAATCGGCAGTAGATGCCACAAGTATAACGCACTTGGTGATCATAACGCACACATCGGCATAACGCATTCAGCGACCATAACGTACGAAACGGTCAAAGTTGTAATAAAACCCATGTTTTTATCCGTTTAACCAGAGAATAATAAATTTAATACTTTTTTGATGGTTCCTTGCAGAATATAATTACATAAAACGATAATGAAGCGTTTAATAGTTATTTGTACTTAGATTTAACTCATAAAAGTCCACTTATTGGGTTTTTTCACAAAGCTAAAAATTATATAATTATAGGATTCAATATATGATCATGAACTCAATCAATGAACAAGAAATAGAGTATCTAAAAAATAATGCTAGCACTATAAAATATGCAATCAAAAGAACATGATTGATAACAGTAATACAATGTCAGTAACAGATGAAAGCCAGCACAATGGGCCTAGTTAAAAATACTAATGATATAAAATTAAGAGAATAAAACACCTACTTAAAAACAATTTATTTGTCGTAATCCACTAATCCAAGCATTTCCATTCGATTTGTGTCCCAATCGAGATGCTCCAGAATTGACTTTGCATCAAACATAAGCCTGCACTTGTTGTACATTTGCTTATCCCAATGCAATTTATCATTGAGTGTTGCAGAGTTTGCTGGGATAATGAAGGATAATGGAATAAAGTTGGCTGAGCCATCTGTTGACACATGTTGATCTGAGAAAAGATAGCCGTGAGAGAATCTTCATTAATCAAAAATGCATTCACCATTTCAATTTATTGAATGAATGAATGATAATGATTAAAGACATTTCATACACAGGGTGTATGTTTAGTCCCACCCTCACGAGTTTTTGTTTTTTTTTTTTTTTTTTTTTTTTTTTTTGTAAATGTGAAGCCCCTAATATATTTATTTCTTCATTTAAATTAACCAGTAGATATTGATCACGTTTACCTACACAATGTTGTGAGGAACAGCCTGATAATAATAACAGGATCTGCACAACACAAAACTCTGAAAGCTAGTGACAAGAAAATCCCAAATATAAAGTGATGTCAAAGTGAAAATAAGAAATTATAGTAAGCCGAGAACAAACCATCTCCCATAAACAAACTGATGCATCTGAAAATAATTCAACTTCAAAGTAAAATAAACTTATGCTTGTAATTGAAAAAATACGAATGTAAGACAATGTTGAGTGTTAGAAGTATCGGTATACCTTCACTCTACATTTCAATTCTAATTCACCAGCGAAACTGAATTGATTCTTCTTCTTGGAACTCTTTTCTTGCCTTTTCAATATGAATGCAACAGGCTCCTCAGGCAATTTCCAGGTTGAGTTCCAAATGAACGAGTCTATAGGATTGAAAGAAGATACTTTAATTATACGTGTATTTGGAACTTATTGGCACTTCTTAGAGACGTCATTGATCTCGCCCGATTTATTTAGATTCTTGGACTTCATCACGAATTCCTAAATTAAAATGGAATATGAACGAGGAAACAACAAATTAAATTCAAATATGTGGCTGAGTCGCTGTCTGTGATTATCTGTGATATTGAAATAGTAAAAGTTTTCGTGAGTAAGCGCTGAACGTGTTATTTATGTACGTAGCCCATATACCATATAATATTATTCAATTAGGCCTACTCATAGGACTCACAGTATTATGAGTATAGGCAGTCATCCACAAGGCTATTCACGGTGACTAGGTCATGAAATATACAGAAATCTAGTACATGCAACGTATACAGTTAACAGTATGATCAACAGGTCATGACTGACTCATCAAGTCAACGACTGTCAGTGTCATTTACTGAGAGTAACTAGCTGACAATTTGACAGTGACACTCATACTGCACAAACTGTTGTCTACTCAGTAGGGCCTATATACTCACTCAGTCACTATCATAATGATGACTATATCATATGATATCTGGCTGCGTGACCAGGTGACTGTCAAGTCTCAAGACTCAAGTCTGTCACACTCACACTGTGACTGAGTCACTGACGCGTCGTGAGAGGAAGTTCAGCTGGATAATACATGCAACGAGACCTGCGTTTGAATGACCTATACACCTGTGAAAATTATGATTCGTATCTGCACTTCATCAGTTGCCACAATCCCGAACGACAACCCTTTTCACCACTTTCACACAGTCAAGAGGCATGTTGGCCGGGGGTATATGCGCACCAAAACCGCTTTGAGCAATCCAGTCATATTAACATCCTTGGCGGAAGTCAGTAACGATTGTCAGTAGTTCGCCTTGTAAAAGAGCGATTTTCTCTGCGAAAATTGTATCAGAGGAAAGCTAAGGAAACCAAGATTTTGATTCACCGATGTCCATTGAGGAGCACAAGGCGTTGAAGGCGGCATGTGTGAATTTCGAGGAATTATTTGAAGCGGACATCATTTATGTCAATTTCATCGTCAACATGAGCTACTTTCGCTTGACTGCATCGAGTTAAAGCTCTCTCGCAGCTCAGTTGAAATGTGTGTTGACCCGTTGAGAGGTTATGCACGACGCGTGGTTATAAACAGTGTGGTTATTTGGTGATCGAGTCTTGCTTGTTGCAGCAGGACCCGCCTGTACATCATCCTACACAACAACATGGAAAGCTTAACAGAGAGTGGATTAAATCGATTATCGATTTGTAAACTCAAACTCTTAGAGAGTCCTTTACCTCTTTTACAGAGTCTTTTAACAGTAAACATGCAAGTGTCCCAATGAGATTATCATACTAAAGGCTGAAATAACCGACCTCGTGCAGAAACTGGACGCAGCATTTGTCGCCATTTGTTCTATGCCGACGCTGTTGGACGCTCTCAGAAATCCTAAGCAACAAACTACCACAAAGAAGCGATCCTATCACTAACAAGCCAGCATGTCGACCCAGCGAAGACGCTGGTCATTGCCAAACCAGCTGACCCCATACAGCTATACAAAATACAGTGAATTTACAATCCAGCCTCAGTATTATAGACACTACTACTGTGCCGTTCATATCCACCGCTATGATTGTTTCCAATGGCAACCTTTTCGTGGAAGCACAGACCAAAGGAGATCTCGACCAGCCGTGGAACAAAATAGCCCCTCTCAAAAGCGATCTCTTCAGGGAGGCAGCCTCCATACGCCTGGTGGACGAAAGCAAGACCAGACCAAAACATGTCATATCATCAGGAATGTTCCTGCCCACTATGACACAAACACCATCCAGAAGGAGGTCCGTATCGATACAGCAGCACCTCATCAGTCATGAACTTGACCAAACCAGGGAGCACCGCTAGAAGGAGGCCCATAAAGATGAGCCTTGAAGACAGCAACCAATTGGAGCGTCATGGCTTAAATTACGACACCTGATTCTATACACTGCATCACTGAAAAGCGCCCTTGTGAAAAAAGCTGTAACGCAGCTTGGTGATAACAATTAGGGACATGTATTTGGAACCAGAAAAGCATATAACAGTCAGGTCGATCGCTGATTGGTCAGTTTGAGAGGCCAGCAGCCAAGCAAATCCAACTGAAATCGATGTTTCCGTGGTTATCATCATATTATGTTCGTTGGCATTGTGAATTTATGATCATTTAAATGTGAGATGGAGAGGGGGGAATTTGAGTGGGGTAGGGGTGAACCAGTTGAAAACGATTTCCAAGCAATTTACTTTTAGTTGATCTTGGTGTTTATCAGACATTTAAATCAGTTTAAGTAAGCGACACAATGTACCCCATATAGATATTAAGCCACGAATTTACTATTAAGGCGACGCGAGACCACCGGCCATAACCATGTTGTTTATTCAATGATTAATAAATAATTGCAACTATATTTGTTATTTCAGTATTCTCGCTAGCTAGAAGTCGTAATTCTAATAATAAAAATTTTGCAATATGCCCCGAAGGATATGTGCCATAAGTAGTGCAAAAAAAAAAAAAAAACAAAAACAAAAACAAAAAAAACAAAAACAAAAACAAAAAAAAAACCGTTAATACTATATACATGAGTTTATAAAAGTCATATATTCTTGAATCTGTCTGGATATATATTTTTTGATGCATTACATTCATGCATATAACCAAATTAACCATTAATTATTATATTTGTTGATTTGTTTCCCTTCTGTTAGTTTTTATTCAATTCTTGGACCTCGTATCGGCTGTAATCGATGGAAATGATGGGTATTGGATGTTTTAAAAATGTTAATACGCATATTTGTCCTGTTTTATTATGTATGAGCATGCATGGCATTTAATCTACGTTTTTATAGATCACACAGGAGTATTCCATTATTGTTATTTCATATTTCAGAAACAAAGCAGCAGAAATCAAATTCATGTTTTATAGACAAATGTGCGATAATATAGCATTTATCGCACATTGAAAAGGGATCTGAAAATCGCTCATTGCGCAAAAACAGAGTATAACACAAGTTTTGCCGTTATGCTTATTATATTTTTGATTCGCTCAGACCATCTGCGCTTCTTGCTTTGATAGAAAAATATCTTCAATGAATACAACCTTTACATTGAATTAATAACTGTAATTGTCCGGCCGAACTATATATTGGCAGAGGTATATTAATATCATATGCAATGTGCGAGAATGAAAACGACCATTATAAATATAGGCTATTATAAAACATGAATATGTAGATTATTTTTAATTAATATACATTAACGAACTAGTAGGAGTATTATTGCATCAACGCGATTACATTATTGTCGCAACCGTGCGTGAGGCACGCTGGGAATACATCCGTAAATCGTTTTCTAATCGTTTCTGTTGAAAAAAAAAAAAACCAAACAAACAAACAAACAAACAAACAAACAAAAACAAAAAACACATGCACATGACTAACATATGGTCTGTGTGAAATTCTGTTCCAAAATAGTATTGGAAATATTGCGCAGCCGTTATGGTCATGACGCAATCATAGCGCAATTAGAAGCCATTACAATCCCCAATCAACGCACACTATACTGTAAACATCGTCTTGCGCGCCTTCGTGACATTAATTTGATATAATTGAACTCACGGATTGGAGCATTATCTCAGACACAAATTATTTACATATATTGCAAAGATTAGACCATTAAAAAAAAAAAAAAAAAAAAAAAAAACCAAGCAACCTATTATTGATGTCATAGCGTTACATGCAATTACACCTTAAAAAGAGAACGCAATGTAACGTCATAGCGCGATACATTTCAAGGAGATGGAACGCACATCCGGTGACGCATGCCTTAGAATCGGCTGCAATCCTACAGAGATTGTCTGTCTATATGTGGCGTGCGTGGATGATGATTCCGCTCGATTGAACCATACCTTAGTTGACGTACACAGTATGTCGTCGTCGACCATTCCTCATCACCAATATCCCAAGATAGCTCAGGAGTGCCCCAGGGAAGCGTTATTGACCCAACTCTATTTCTTCTCTTCATCCAAAATTTCCGAATCATCCGAAATTTCCGAATACGTTGCATCCAAGTTTTAATTCTGATTTCATAGAGAGCCCTTTCTAAATTCCATGATAATCTTTTAGGGATAAAAGAAATCCACCATAATTTAGCCAATTATAAAAAATCAAAGCTTCATTAAATGTTTTAGTTTTGTATTTCATTTGCATTATGAGATAATCGAGATTATAACAGAAAACAACAATAATTGCATTATTACACCCAATGGTTAAAACATGGATAATCGTGCATTATGTAAACGAGGTGGAACTGTATTGTGACTTGTAAGAGCCTTATTGTCAGGGAATGTAGACGTTTCAGCCACAGAACAAATGTATCAGAACTTGGTTTGTGATGAATGTTCGGACGGTTTTTCAAAGGCAGGGTTAGCCACACCAATTTTATTGTCCAAGTGTCTATTCTGCAGACGAACAATTATGCATTGACCCAATGTAAGAAGACCAAATAGAACCCACCTTAGCCTCATAAGTGAAGGATTCCCCATCTTCATAATCGATGCCACAGCGCAGGCAATCCTTTGCCTTTTCAGGGCAATAACAGTAGCATTTGTCAGCACAGCTGTAGTACAGTCTGCTCTCAGTGGGCGGCGTCAACCATTTTATCCATTTAGTCATCAAAGACACAGTGTTGCCCACTATAAGGCAAATGCCAATGGAAAATACACCGTACCATGCAAACGAAATTTCGTAAAAATCTTGAAGATCGCCACTGAAACAAAAGCGAGATGAGTGCAGGTGCATTGATTACATTGGGCAGTACACACCCCTTGTTAGATAGGTCAAGTGGGATGGTGAAGGTAGTGTTCCCTCCCATCCTCAAAGGAAGAATAGGTGTTTTGTTTTTATACATGATTCCCCCAATTCCAAGCCACAGGGACATCGCTAAACTGATGATCATGCCACTCAAAGCTCCCTTCGGTTGAATGTGGGTAATATTGGATTATACCTGATGAGGAAACACTCACCGCTGAGTTGGCCCAGGGGAAGAAGAACCCCATCATGAATACTCCAGCCAAAGGTCCTCCCACAATACTCCAAATCATCGCTGTGGCCTCAATAAGTTTCTCTGCCATGTGTTCAGCAGCGAAGGACAGCCCAATGGTGATTAAGCCAAAAAAACAAGCTGTAATGTATAATGCGATACCATCATCGTCATCATCATCATTTGCGTGTTTCGTGGGTTTCACAAAATGTCTGCTAAATCCTAAAGGTGTACATCATTAATTGTATTACGAGATATTCCATCTGCCATCAAACAGCTTGGCGAGTAGACCAAGTTATGAAAGAAAAAGTGGGCATACATGTAGACACGAGATGTGTAGTATGAGGGAGATCGGGAAGTTTGCAAACATCGCTACATGTGTACTATTCCCCGACCAGGAACTCAGGCCAGCGTAAATCCCATCTATCATAAGCTGAGTCTCCATGAAATACCATTTCGGTCAGTACTGGGACTGCATGTGTACCAGAGGTTTAAAATTTCGCGATTGAAGCAAGAAAAAAAAATCAGAGAGAGAAGCGAATAACAATTGTTCAGTGAAGGTCAGCGATTGCTATAATTATTGTGATCGAGCCCACTTCGGTGCCAATGGCATTTTTCTTGACCAAGCACACCCTCCACGATCAATGAATCCCACTTACCCAAAGCAGTGGTAAGAAATGTCCCTGTCCACTCCCTTAGTGGGGTCGTGGACATCAAACTATATATGGGCTTGATGAAATCTTCAAGTGTGACCGCTGCCAATGAATTCACTGCTGATGAAACAGAACTGGAAAAAGAAAGAAACTTAAAGCAAATAACAACATGGTGAATATTGCATAGCTCACCTGAGCGCTGCAGCAAACACGGCAGCTGTGATTAACCCAGGTAAACCGTACTGATCTCCCAGAATATCCATCAGAAACAAAGGAACAATCTGACGAGATCAAATAATCCATTATGTTCCCAGTTTCCAATTTGCATTATATAATCACATATTATTTTAGGATTGTGATCAAGCGAGCAAAAACTGTGACAGGGTTGATTCATGAAAAACGACTGACCAACTAATTATGTTATTTAATCTCACTTAATTGGATACACGTCACCTTATCCGATCATCCTATGAACACATACAGGGAATAAGAATTAAGTATAATTACACCTTTTTTATTTTATGTAAAAACAGTGAAATGTGACATTGTATTTAGAATAGTATGGGTCCATCTGCATATTCCATGCGCTGATCTGCAATTTCTGATGTCACAACCAACCTGATCGCCTTTGGCGATCCGTTTGGTGAGCAACGGATCGACAGTGTAATAAGCAAACAAACTCCACCCGACAAGAGCAATGATCAGGATGACAACGGAAGCCGAGAACATCATCATAAAAACAGACCTGAAATGGAAAATCATCACATTATGATAAAAAACAATCTACAAACTACTCACAGCTGAGCATCACGGACATTGGAGACGGTCATGTACCTCTGGATCATCATCTGGTTGGAGAAGAAGATCCCAACATAGATGACCCACTGACCAAACAGTTGACCCCAGAATGTATACCGGATCCTTGGGTCCCAGTCCCACCTGGAGTTTCAAAGGAAATATTTACAAACTGTGATTAAACTATTCAAGTTTTCTTACTCAAATACTTTGTCTCTGCCATACTCTTTAGCGACATCCCACACAGCACCAAAGCCTCCTGCTTTGTGGGATCCGACCGCAGCCAGGACGATCATACCAACAATCAAGATGATCATCTGGATAGTGTCCGTCCAGATCACTGCTTTGATTCCCCCCTGAGTTGAACACACATTTGTATACAAACAATATAAAGTTATTACACTGTACATAATAATTTTGTGATGTGAGGATTTGGTCATGTAAATGTTGCAATAATTAGTTGCATATAAGTATGTTGTTCTTGTTGTTACTGTTGTCTTGCTGCTTTCTTCTTGATTTTTCTTGATTTTAATTATTTATTTGCGTTTTTGTGGTACTCACCATCATTGTATAGATGGTGCAAATCACACCTGTGACGATAATTGCCACCGGTAAGGAGAGTGACGTCACTGTATAAAGGAACAGAACATTACATAGCAACCAGAGGTGATGAATCAGCCACCTTGTGAGAAGGCCAGAGCGGGGGCGTATAAAACAATTGCCAAAAACAAGAGCTGTGAAAATACAAATTACGACGTGGAGGTAAAGCAATTCACAGATACTCACTAACGATATGCTAAAGAGGAAAGAGCCAGTGACTCTCACAGCGTAATTGAATCGCTTCTCCAGATACTGAAACAAATTTTGTTACATTTATGCTTGTGATTACAACAATTGAGTACTTCATAAGCACTGGTTAGCCTCATGTTGTAGAAGGTAGGAACGATAACGAATGCCGCGAGAGGCGAAACCAGATTGAAAGCAATGACGATAGGAATTCCCGTGGCCCCGTAGAAATATATGTCAGCCGGACCCCCAAGGGTCAAGGTAGCGTTC
The DNA here is from genome assembly GCA_000328365.1 of Capitella teleta. Lineage (NCBI taxonomy): Eukaryota > Metazoa > Annelida > Polychaeta > Capitellidae > Capitella > Capitella teleta. Next base: position 79,764 of record KB309791.1, read on the forward strand.
AGTAAGGAGGCTAGGAGACTGCAAAGAAAGATGCAAGCCAATGATAAGTGGTGGAAATTTATGAAAATGTTTATGCATCCAGAGTCATTTTTTTTCCTGAATTGGAATACCGAATTTGTTTAATACAAAAGTGCACACTCGATCAACATGCCCAGTGCACGAGATGCCTACTACAATGCAATCCCACTAATTTCTTTATAATTATAGCAAGTACTGAAATGCTGAAATGCCTCGATAGTTACGGCACTCGAGCAGAACCGGTAAAAAAATTGGCTCACACATTGGTCGTGAACGTATATCATGGCTAAAATATAATATAGCATGCCTACCTGAGACATACAGGAATGAAGTGCATTGACCTAGACGCCAGAAGAAGTTCTTCGGAGTTAGAGCTTTTCCTCTTGTAGAAAGACATGAACAGACCCACTCCAGCTGTCAGGACTAGAGAGAGGAAGAAGACCACGAAATCTGCCCAATGAAACTCAATCTTCCCGTTTCCGGGTGCTTCTGTCGTCGACATTTTTTCCAGATCTAAATAGATGATAAAAGTGTTCACACATTTGTCAAATCATTGTCAAAGGGATGCGTCATCTACGATAAGAGGTGCGCCACACCAATGATCAGAATGACTACCTGTATCCTTCTGTGTAAAAGGGTCACCCCCTTCCTTCACCCAAAAGATCTTGGGGTAAACTTAAACGGGTCACAAATCTGAAACACCCCAATAAACTTACTCTTATTTGAGAATAATATTGAATTTTTTGTCCTATTTTACCCATTCGAATGATCTGTTTTTGCGAGTATTCATTTTCAATGGTATCGAGGTGCGGTGAGTGAAAACGCATATACCTGTATATTAACATGTTCTAGAAAGCTAATAAAGTTATGTGTGTGACCCAGTGACCGAAAAGCATCAGCATCTTTCTGTGAGGGAACCAACTGCAATTTGACTTTGCCTAAGATCTTAATTATAGTAATAATGAATAATGATGAATACATCAGTATTCACTGCATGCGCTCCAAATATCGGCACAGTATTCCTTGTAATGATCCCACCCAGCCCGATCCAGGTCTATAGCAAATTTAATTAGCTAGGTTTATTTTACGAGTATTTACTGAATGCTTTTACAGCGCCACTTGAAATTCATTCGTAGAGCACCATACGTGCACATGAAGTCTTTTTAATGCCAACCCAAGGCCTTATATTGGGCCTTCTTGTCCCCTGTCAAACCTCGTTTAAAATAGATCTCTAACCCCTCCATCTTCTTTTGAATGCTCAAAATAAAATAAATAAAATAATAAAAGGTACATTTCACGCGGTTCTTATTATGATTTTCATAGTAAATGACTCATCACATTCTCAAAAGGAACCCTAGATGCTCATTAAAGAAAAATGAAGGGCGCATCCGACCATGGACTAGATTGAGTCACTGCCCCAATTCCCTTTTCTTTCACAACTTTTGAACCTCATTTGTATAGTATTGATTCCAACAGTGACATGTTTTCATATTATGCATCAATATCCGGGGATATTGTTCTTAGTCCAACGACAATGTGACTATAGCATGAGAGCTTATGGTTATTAATTTCGTCGTAAATCGCACATCACATAATCGAGGTCACCACAAAGCATTGTTATCTCAGCTGCGCTTTGTTTCGCTAGCATGTAAAAATAGTAACAATGCAACCAAGATTAGCACAAAACGAATGCACCGTCGCAAAGTCCAGTATATGTTCTAGACCAGGCGCGATGCCAGCGAAGTCATTAACAAGCAGAGGTAAATACGTGAGCTGACTGTCTTGGTTTATAATGCGAGTATACAATTAAGAAAAATCTATAATATCCAGTGACATTACGGGTTCAAAGCAAAAAGTTGCATCATGGTGCATCGTTCTCTTGATACGTCTAAGGGGCACCGAATAGCTCAATCGGTTTAACCGACAGACTACAATCCTATGCCGACCGTGGGGGTCTAGGTCCCGGGTACGAGACCCGATCAAGCCACGGGGGTTGTGTTTGTGAATTATGATTGTTATAATTGTGATTCTTCAGTGACTCTGCAGTGCTGCCCAACCACGTAACAAGGCCGGGTGCGGTTAACAATCACCTCAGAGTACTCAGTCCAAGCACCTCTCTCGGTGCGCAGGTTTACTTAAACTTAATTAGAACTCAGTCCACATAATTTCAAGGATGGCTGCCTCGTTCGACGAGTTAAATGTACTTTAAACTTTGGATTTTATGCGCTTGTTGTGTGTTCTATCTGTTTACACCCAGTTGTTAAACATTCAGGTTTATTAAAAAAAAAGAAAAAAAAAATACTATTTACATCTTCGATTTCCAGGGATTCAACTATTATTTATTAATAAATGTGTCTTTTCTATATTGTACCCAAATTTACGCCTGTTATTGATAGTAATACTAATAATAATTTATTTGTGTAAATCAAGAGATAAAAAGGGACGTAAAAAATAAATAAAAAATAAAAAATTACATAAACACATTACAGCATAAAAATGTAAAATAATTAAACAATGAATACTGTAACGTATTAAGTGATTCGTCATTAGTATTCCTATCAAAGAAAACAATGAAAAAATGAGTAGAAACCCCGGGGAAATGGTATAAGTTATGATTTAGCCATCTCTTATGTGACATAAGTCCCTTATTGCTAAAGATGGTAAAATTTCCGAGAAGCGACTATTTTTGCCGTTGCGCATCACACATGATTGTTGAATTGCTTTCATACGTATATCTCAATCTCAATCTAAAATATTTCATAAGAATTTAATCATAATTGTGTTCATATTTTAAAGAAAGTTTTTATTGATCTCTCAGTAAACCGAAAATTTGAGATCAAAACTTTCTTACTGTATTATAATAATTATAACGAAATCAAACAAACTTGTTAAAAATGAAAAAATAGCCAAATAGAATGAATCGAATTACGTGAGTAAATAAATATTGTAAAAATTGTAATAAATCAGTAACCAGCATCAAAGCTAATAATTATTTGCCCAAAAACTATATTAAACTTAATAAAGTGTTGGGAGTGTTCCGTTCCAAGATCATATCATTATATTCTGGCTAATTAGATTTTAATTGGTTTATATTCATAATAAATATGTTCGATTTGTTCACAGCATGTAAAGAAAAGATATCAAACTGATTCTGTATTTTACGGCAATTTTAAACATTTCGTCTATAATTATATGCATTATGATGTATTTATTGTTGAATTATAGAAGTCCTGAATGTAAAATAATAATAGTAGAATTACCCACCTTCACTTGCAAATCCTATATAAATTCAAATATAGTTGTGATATATTTTTCAGACTAAAAGGTCACAGGCACTTGACAGTGAAGAAAACGTTGATGATTTCTCACTTTAGATTTCACCTGATGATGAGCTCCAGTGACATCTGCATCCTTTATACTTCATCGCTTGAGTAAACAAGGCATGCCCATGGCTGCCAGTCGATCGCAGCGCAATACACATCTTAGGGTGCATTTGGTTGCCCCGAAGAGAGGAATTATCAAGGCTCATGCGTGCATCTCATGCTTAAACATTATAAAATGCCAGTTAATACATTGAAGTGCTTGATTGTATTTGTTTTGAGAAGTGCTTGTCGGCTATCAAGCATTTCTGACACGCTTCATGGTCATTTAATATGCAAATGATATGCAGATGAAACAAATAAACATTCGACGTGAAAGTTCGATATACATAAATTCCAGCAGATGCATGACCTGAAAGTAAATAGTTCATTTGTTTTTTATGTCTCTTTTAATAACCTGATGGGGTCGGGCACCGACTCAAATACTTAACCGAGATGCCTTTTTGCATATGCAGATGGAGGCTTCATAAAAGGGCGAGGTCATTTAGTATCAATTAGCATAGCAATCCACAGATAGATATTGAGTGCGAACAGAAGCGCCTTTAAAAACTAGCCCTGTGGCGGATTCTGGAAGATGACTGAGCGAAGTGGAAAAACTGTTCCATGCATGCAATCCATCAATGCAGCCACAAAAATATTAAATCCCCCAAACATTTACTTATAATATATTCAAAAGGATCCGCCCTCATACTCGCGATTGTATTGTAAGCATGCATCACCCAAAAGAGAATGAGAGACACGAAGTTGAGAGTTGAGCACCTAATTTTTTGTTTGCGTATTCCATATACTGAAAATATTGAAGATTTAGGCCAAAGAGCTTCTTTTTTTTTCAACATTTTTCAAGAATTCTTCATTTAGGTCCTATTAATCATAAAACTATTGTGTTTCCCGATCTATTTCTGAATAACAAACCTGATATTGCCAATTATATACCCTACCCAAAAGCATAGGTCTCACTTAATGCCAATGGCATTAAACATGTACATGCGTTGATATAGATAGATATATATATATATATATATATATATATATATATATATATATATATATATATATATATATATATATATATATATATATATATATATATATATATATATATATATATATATATATATATTTATATATACTCCAATTAGAGTTAGAAATTTTATGATTTATTCATCTATTTATTTATTGTGGCGCAGTACCATCCTATTTGAAAAAAATTATAACTTTTTACCAACCAAACAGATTTTTAACATCAACTAATGATACATTGACACTTGTTTTTAACCCTTACAAATCCCTCAGCGGACTAATTAAATTCTTTTAATCATCGTGTTTTTAAACTGTGGAATTCGCTTTCCCTTCTTCAGATTAGAAATTTTACATGACTCTTCAAAAGAAACTGAAAACCTTCTTTTTTTTTAATCAACACTCTTCATTTGCGCTATATAAATAAATTATAGTTTTATTATTATTATTATTATTATTATTATTATTATTATTATTATTATTATTATTATTATTATTATTATTATTATTATTATTATTATTATTATTATTATTATTATTATTATTATTATTATTATTATTAACACAATTCCTCTCTCTCTCTCTCTCTCTCTCTCTCTCTCTCTCTCTCTCTCTCGTTGTGCACAGGAACATTATTCCAATACAATTTAAACATAAGCTGAAGAACATGATTATTTGGGCGAGAAGAAGTGACTCGTCTGCGTAGCTGAATGCTTCACAAAAGTGCTCCTTCACCTGATTGGCTATGTATTTTTCGTATTGATATCGATCAAGTATGCAATCAACATTGATACGTTCGGCGGTAGCACTTCGCCCTGCTTTATTCCGTTTATGATAGTAAACGGTTGAGATAATACATTCATACGATTTAATAAGAATGTACTTTTTCTGAGTACGTGCATTTGAGACGAAAAGGAATCTGTATATTAACAGACACAACCCTCTGTCTCTAATGTCCGAATTCTCAATTTTAACAATCAAGCTATGCTGCTTGGTCACATGAAATAGATCGGCGGGCATAAGAGTCTGGAGTAACTTCATTGATATACAAGTAATTCCCTTTATCAAAAGCTAGGGAAGCATCCAATAATAAAATGCATATTTTGTCATGCTTACTTACATAATGCTTGGACGTGTACTGTATAAGGCACTTTAGTGTAGAAAAATCCCTGTGTTTAGGCATGATAATTATAAGTTTATCAATAGTTTTGCCTAATATACCACTATAATCTATTCTGCAACTTACCAGTACTGTATGGCTATTGTATGAGTATTATCAGTATTGAATGACTAACTGAATCTACATGTACATAACTATAGAATTTCGATACTTTCGCGCAAAGCATCGTCTCCAATCAAGCTAGAATTTGCATTTTGTGAAGAACAAAAACTCTGTAATAATCATAACGCATCTTTCAGGAATTAGCTGAGTTATGCGTTACGATAGTCTGAGAGACGTTATGGTGAACCACAGATAGCATACACAACAGATTTTGCAAACGGGTGTGATGCGTCACAGAAGACGGAAAGGCGAATCATGCGGGCGCCAGGGTCCGCCATTACTGTTGAGCCGAAGTCAAGCTGACAGCGCTCGATGCTCAATGCGTTGGAATGGTGCATTTCACGCTCGCAAATTCGCGAGATCTCTTTTAAATTGATTGCACGTATTTATAGGCTGTAATAATTATACGCTGCTCTTTTGATGAATTATATGACACCAGGATAATTCAGATAACACCGACAAGATTTACGCAGTGCTTCTTTGAGCAGTTTAGATCAACATTTTGTGTGGCGTACGTACGTGTGTGAATCCTCTTTGTCTGCAGGATTCTATATCAGTGATAAGTTTATGGAAATTATCTCCTACCAAACGCCGAAGGGCTCAGGGCAGTGATGAACGAAACAATGAAGTGCAACCTCCAGATACCAGGTTGATCACCAGATTTATGGGCATACGCACCATATAATGATGCGCTCACCCCGTCCTCCCCCCCCCCCTCCAAGAAAAAAAAAACTATACAAAGATAACAATACATGAAAAAAAATTCCCAAGAAATCGGTCAGAGACGTGTACAGGAAATTTTTGGGCAGTAATTAAACGATGAAAGAAGAAGGAAACAAAATGAGGGACAAATCTGAGCTCACAATGCAGCACACACAAGGAAAATAATAATGTTCTACAAAGGGGATTACATGTATATTGTACTTAAATTTTATACAGATTATTTACCCGATTGGAGAATTTTTAGTATTTCATGGTGCTTGTGTTTCTCTTGCTGTTCAGTACAGCAGTATTTATTTAACATTAATTGACCATACACCAACACATGTTGAATGGCAATTGAAACTGAACAGTCGATGCAGCCTAACCTTTAGTGATGTTATCACTAATTGAGAAAAAAAATGTTCTAAAGAGATCGACGGTGAAAATGTCAATTTATCCTCATGCAAATTCTGGTACTCGATTTATGAGTGTTAACCTGTCCTGTACCCGGATGGTTTGAGCAATTTTCTGTATATCTACATGGACAACGAACTCGCTTGTGCAAAGAACGGCGAGGTCGTTTGTTTGGGACAGGCTGACCACTGGAGACGAAGAGACCGTTCCAGAAACCTTGCAACATTCGCTTATATTCGAAAACATGGGACAGATGTGATCTTATGAGAATGTTCATGCTGAGGTGCTAAACGAATCAAAGAGGGATATATGCCACAATCAGCATAACGATCGAAACCCGAATATTCAAACGTGTGCTTTCACGCCCGAGGCAATTGGTGACCCAAATAAGGAGAACCCACAATGCATCTGAATCACTGTGTCGGAAATTTGGAGCAGCTCAAAGACTCGAGTAAAAAATTATATTTGCTGACGAGATTGGCGCATGCGTCAAGCTGTGTGATCACCATGCAACCCTGTATTCAATGTTAGTTATGCATAATTATACGCATACGCGAAATCGGCTGACACCTTTGTACTTAATTTTATTTTATATTTACTTAGTGTTTTTTTTTTTTTTTTTTTTTTTTTTTTTTTCTCTCTTCTTCGTGTACCAATATTGCTTATATCCATTTATGCGAATAGATTAATGCGCTATGGGATTTTTCTGTTCTCTATACAGTCGAGTAGTTATAAGAAAAAAATAATTACACGTAATGTCAATTTGCTTGGTGAAAACGAGGCGTATTAATTACAGATTGTGGCAGACTGCCAATTCAAGGTGTATGCGTAACTCGTGTGTGCACGTGCATGCTGTCGTGATTAATACACAAGTAGTTTAACTTTGAAGACCAGTTGTTGATACCTCACAAGGCTTACATCATGGAACACATCGTGAAGAGCCCCTACCCTGAAACCCCCGTGCCAAGCCAGGGTTGCTATGGATACATCACTGGCAGATGGACTGAGTATCGAGACCGGATTGCCTTGGTAAGAAACATTGCAGTGTTGATAGAGTATTAGTATATTATTGTTTTTATTAATCGCCGCAATAATTCAATAACCCCAATGCAATATGAATGGTCATTAATTAATGCTTGCTTGGTACACACTTACAACTACCCGGACACCACGATAGGGGGGGGTGGTAAAACACAATTCTCTGAATGACTGTTACAGAGCACTTTCAATAAGGGTTTGTTTTTTTGTTTTTTTTTTTTTCTGAAGGTTGATTCTGGCAGCGGTGACAAGTACACTTTTACGGAGGTACAGGATGTGGTCCACAACATTGCAGGCCATTTGCAGTCTCTCGGCTTTAGCCATGGGACAAATCTGGCTGTCTGTGCTACCAATTGCGTGGAAACCCTAATGCTTGTCCTTGCATCATGGAAACTGGGAGGCATGGTCAGTCTACTGAACCCACTGCTCAAGCCAGGTGAGAATGACGTGCGTAGTGTAGTAATGGTTGACTGCAACCGACCACAATACGTTAAACTACATTGTGCTTCTGCAATAACTAACCAACTATTACTGGAAATTATCATTGGCGCAAGTTCAGGGCAAACAATCAAAGGACATGCCTTTAAATATTAAATTATTAATATTAAATATTAAAATTAAATATTAATTAAGATTGTGTGCATCTACATAACTCTTTTTCCGAAACACTGTCAAAATGAATGTAAATCTGATGGTCTCAGGTGAAGTCAGTGGTCTGATTAACAAAACAAAACCAGGTTTCCTTTTCTTGGACAAAGAGCATCACCAGAAGCTGACTGAGGTTATACCGGATAAAACTGTAAGTACTTGTAAGAGTGAGTACTAGTAATAGTGGACACTAGTAATAGTGAGTAATATGTAATACAGTCGAACCTCGATATTGTTGTGATTCGACCTCTACATTAATATCCAGACACAGGTGAATAATCCCAAAAAAGATCCATAATAATAAGGACGACGTCTCATTACTTCATAGCGACTTCAATGTGTTACCTTAAGAGCGAATTACAACGATGAATGATCACTGGGAGATGTCGGGGTTTGTTGATGTGATATGTAGTAAGTACTTGGAGACTTGGTGACTGGTGACTGGTAGTGGGATTGGAATTGTCTGTTTTTATATGCTGTGTTTTTTGGTGAGGAAAGCCGTCAGTTTAGCGTGTAAAGCATGGATCTACATGTATAGTTGGAAGGCATGGTTGATGGTATCAGTCTGCTATCGGTGTGAACTTTGTGTCTTTGGTGTGAACGGACTGTTTGCAACGTTAGGGGGTCAATTGATACTTATCAGCCATCAGCGCTGGATGTATATTGCATGTGTATTCTGTACCCCAAAAGTGTAATACATTGCCATACTTTATATAGGCATACTAGACTTAAACATCATGTAAGTTTTCATTAAAGCCATGTTATATCTGCCGTTATATCTAAACAGATATAACGGCAGCATTCATCAGAGCCAATTTTGTGTCCTTATATGCGCGGCCGTCTGCTCCCCAAAGCAGGTCTCTCAAGGATCAGAAATAATACTCAAAATGTGAACGTTATGAATGCGAAACGTTAGGCTCGCAGGACGATCTCTTTACTTAAATTTTATTTTTATTTATTTATTTATTTATTTATTTATTTTTTTTTTTTTTCCATTTCTGATTTCTTCATTTTGAATTTTTTACTTGAACCTTTACATTGAGAAAAATACTCTGAAAGGGATGATTGTTTCTTCATTTGTCTTCTCCTAAGATCATTTTCTCTTATCAAGGCACAAGAGCGTCAAGGAACTTTGCCCCAAGTGGTGTGCTCTCTTAATTAACTCAATTCTGATTAGACATCACGTCTTTAACGATCTAACACACGCGTGTCATGCAGCACTTGCCACGATTGGCTGAGAGGATAGCTTTGCGCTCGTAGCAAGGAGCTTCAACTGAAATTATCCAAGCTGTCAGAGTTAACGCGGCAGAAATTGATCAGCCGAGTTGCAGTCAAAGTTAACACCATAGGTTCTGGTTAATTGACAAAGTCAACTAGCTCTGCACTTGTTGTGAACTTGGAGTTTTACTTGGAATCTGGTGTCACTCGAGTTCAATTAGTTCGATGATCTATCAAAGCGAAGGAAAGTTTGCCGCATTTTGTTCCTATAACATTTCACAATGGTGAGTGTTAATGGTTTTCAAAACACTAGTCGCAAGACTATAATCACTGGTCAGTTAAAGAGGTCAGCATTGTCGATATAGAAAGGAAATTTTAGGCATAAAACATAGTTCTGTCAGATGGGAGGCCCTGTCGGTGTCGGAAACCAAGGGTTCTGTTATAACGAAGTGCTTAACATGGATATAGATAGATTCGTCACATGCAAAATGGTGCTATTAATCGCTGTTTTTGTTATAACGATTGACGATATATTGAGGTTCGACTGTAGTGAATACTAGTAAGAATGGATACTAATAAAAGTGAGTACTACTAATAGTGAGAATTAGCAGTAATGCCGTTTGAATTTTGAAGGGGTTTAGAGCTACTCATTAAGGAGTATTTCAGGGATCAAAAACAGAAATCAATCCCCCATCCTGCTCTGAACACCAATAGTTTTTTCAGCTTAAAGAAAATATTCACATATATTGTTCAAACTTCAGGGATAGTGTCTGTTGCCTCCGTAGTATACAAGCACTTCCATGTAAGCAGAATACATTGGGTTGGTGTTCCCATACTTATAAATATAATAAATATAGTATTAAAATGAATTGCTTGCCCTTATAGCGACGTAAATTCGCACCCATTTTCCCCGTAAAAGATTGTGGAGGCCCTGAAAAGTGCGATTAAGGCACTTGATGCATTGTCGGTGTCTCCACTAATCACCAATCACTCATGTGTCCATGCATAAGTTTGCAGTTTGCAGCGCCGTTCGCTCATGGTTAATGTGCATTCACACAGATACTTTTGGTGAAGGAGAAAGTCGAAGGTTTTCCATCCTTTGTCCACTTGAGAGAGCCGATGAAACAAGGAATAGAGTCTATCCCACCGGATGTTGAAGCCGGCGCCGTCATCTTATTCTCTAGTGGTACCACGGGTCCTCCAAAAGCAGTTGTTCTTTCTCACAAGAACATTGTTACACAGCTTCACGGGATAAGGTTAGCTGAGTATTTAGGCTATAATTAGAGGGCCACACAGCATACACATTTATGCATTGACAAACCTAATAGCTATATGGTTATAGAACAATGGTGGAAGCAGGTGCGATATTGGCACACGAATGGAAAAGCCAAATCGTTTATCAGCCGATGTCTCATGCGTACGGACTTCTTATTTCTATGGTGACCATGATAATAGGTGCATCTACTATCATCATGCCTCGATTTGAACTCAAGACGTATCTACAGCTGAATGCCGATTTTAAGGTAGGTTGAACGAACAAAATGAGGCATAGAGAGAAGGAAAGACTCTTTAAATCTCTTATAAGATAAATCGTCTATGGCGAACAAAACATACATATATTTTTAGTTTTTTCTTTCTTTATTAATATATTTTTCTGGGGGGCTCTAGTGTGAGGTGATGATGCGGGTGCCACCATTGGCCGTGATGTTTACAAAGAACAGTGAGCTTGTCGCACAATTTGACCTGAGCAGCATCAAATGTATTTGCTGTGGAGCTGCCTTCCTACACCCTGGGGTTGCTGCAGAGCTTCTGAAAATCATTCCAACAAAATCCCTCAAGTATATCACTCAAGGTAAATTTCCGTGGAATTATTTTAGTTAATAAAGCATCCAATTTGTAGGTTATGGGATGACTGAGTTAGCAGGGTCGTCCCATTGGATGCCAAGTGAATCTTTTGCGGAGAAGCACGGAGCCCCCGATTCCTCAACAAGTGTTGGAGTTGTGATGCCCAATACTAGAAGCTCCGTTTGTATCCATTCTCCCCATGCTGACATAGAACCCTAGTTCTTTCAATAGATCAGAGACTTGGAAACACACATAAACCTGCCTGCATACAGACGCGGTGAAATTTGTGTTTCTGGGCCGGGGGTAATGATGGGATACCTGAATGACGACAAGGCAACCGCTGCTACAATTGGCGCCGACGGTTGGCTGAAAACAGGAGACATCGGATACTATGACTCAAATGGATACTTTTACGTCGTCGATCGTTGTAAAGAGCTCATCAAATACAAAGCACATCAGGTCACCTGGATCCGAGCGTTCTCGATGGTGTTTGTTTCAATTTTATTTTTATTTAATTTTTTTTTATTCACAGGTTTCGCCTTCTGAGGTTGAAGATCTTTTGTTGTCTCACCCGGAGATAGCAGACGCTGGGGTCGTGGGGTTCCCGGATGCCGAGAGTGGTGAACTTCCTTCCGCTTTCATTGTTCTCAAACCTGGAGTTAATCTCAGGGTGGAAGAAATCCAACAATTCGTCGCAGGTGAGTTTACATGACTTAAATCCCAGAACTGCAAAATTGAGTTTATTATTCTTATTACTAAAACACACTCAACCATTTGTGTTTTTAATTATGAGTTACAGTGGGGGTAGTAAATGCTAGCGATGGATTATCCAATAGAGTGCTTTAACACGCGCATTAAGGATCGAATGAATAAAATCCAGGAATTTAATCGAATCCTATTTTGCAGAAAAAGCTGCTCCGTTCAAGAAACTTCGAGGGCCAATCGTATTCGTCTCACAAATCCCAAAAACTGCCAGTGGGAAAATTCTCCGAAGATGCATCCTCGCTGAGCTGCAAGCAAAACACGGGAATCGGGAGTAGCTTACTAGGGCAGATTAGTACGAATCCAATGTTTATGGCGTTGCATAAATGTTTATTTGATTTTTGCATCTTGCCAATCTGACACATTGTAGAAGTGCTTTTATTAGTATCGTTCATTATCCACGCGGAGACATACGATTTTATACTCACATGACTGAATCTTCTCTCCGATTTGGGCATAGTTTGCTCCTAACTTGATTTTAATTAACCAAATGAAGGGAGGTTATGTCTTTTTTATATTAATTCAATTACCAAAATTTAATTATTGCCATACTGATATACCAAAATATTGTTCAATAAATGCTTCCATCTTATGTCATATATGTCATCGTCACATCCTTTACACTACTTGCTGCAAATATATCCTAAAGTATTGTTCTTTTCACTATCCCTTTGTCAACCGTACAATTATTCACATGGTGGTGCTCATGCATGGGAGCACTACATTGCATAGACTCCGTCTACGCTTCACTACCAGATGGACTCCATCCGACGCCCTTTTAGACCTCTAAAATGGCGTCGGATGGAGTCTCGCGTTTCGAAATCATCCTCGAACTGTTTGCCCACTTATTGGTGGTCCGTGGGATCCGACGATGTCGTCTGCAGTCCGGTAGATGAACGGAAACGGTCTTGGAGGTGATCTTCCACTGTCCATATGGTGGTGAAGCGTAGACGGAGTCTATGCGATGTAGCCCTGGTACAGCTAAAAAGCGCGAAACATGTTGTAAAGAAACGGCAGCCTGACTTATGCCTTTAGCGCACCCGTTTTCCAACGAACTTAGATGGTCTATTGAGAAACGCAACGTGGCAAACAAGAATGACTAATGTTTGATTAATTTCCATGAATGATTTTTGGAGTTATCCGAAATGAACAACTTTCTTTATTCATCTCTATATTGTCGTTCAACCAAGCACAATTTTCCTTTTATCTTCATGAATTCATTGTTTGACAATTAGGACACATGCAGCCGATTAGGAAGAGTTCAAATTCTTTTGAGGCCGTGATGCAATAAATATAAAACTGTTTAGTTTCTTTGTTGCTCAGTATATGTTCAGGTTTTCACTTCTGATGCGAAGATTCTGTCTTTGGCGTCATCTAGTCACGCAGTAAATTCATAAGTTGTAATCATTGTGGACTTTGAATTGGTTTCAATTGCATTTTTACTAAAATCGTTCTCAAAGTTGGGCAGTAGATCGATAACTGCATGGGCCTCTGTGTTCAATTGTTTGAACTAATGAGACCATACCCGTGCATTCAACCATCATTCATATCCCGATTTTATTTTTCTCTGGGTAATGCACTTCTCATCATTTCAACACCTAAGAAATAATAATAATAATAATCAGTTCGCGTTGTACATACAGCCAGAAAGAACGCCCACGAGACTCAACTGGTGGATTGTGTCGCCATTGTTATGACACCAAATAAGAGGGCAAAGATAATGTGATGATACGGGTGCAGATTGATCAAAGGAGGCTGACACCTGCCATGGAGAAAACCTGCTTTACCTTTATTTTTAGTTCCTTTTTTTATATACATGCATTCTTTATTTACTTCTTTTTTTATATATATATAACAGATTAATGCCTATTTTATAGATACTGATTTTTTAATTATTTCTTCTACTAGTACTTTTGCGGAAAAAAAATATGTTTTTGCAATTTCAGCGATGTGACTGACAAGTGCAATTAGATGAATTATATGATCAGATAGTCTTTAGTGTTGATAACAAGACTGATAATGAGGAGCTTCAATGGAACCAACAAACCAAGAAGGGATATTGCAATCCCCAAACCCTGCAACTTGGGATTGTCTCAATGGTTATGCAATGCGCAAGTGTGCACCAAGGCCGTCTGTCGTGTACTACAGCCTATGGCATACTTGTGACAGAATGATTTAGATGCAAGGATTCAAAAGATGTTCATGATCGGTTGGATCGGGTTGGTGAAATGATTGATTCCTGGTATGACATGCAAATTGCACATTGAATATGTTTGGTTCCTACCTGTGCATTGATATCGTAGCACTCCGCGTCAGCGTAACACGTCATGTTGAAGTGGACAAAGAAGTATCTCAACGAGATAGCTGACACGTGTGACTCAATAGTACTTATTCCATTTGCTCCAAACACGAATCGTGCATCGCATGATAACAGAATTGAACCTGATATATTTCCATTTTGTTCACGAACCATCATCTTAGCTGCACCTAAGTGCTTGCACGAGTAGGATATAGATAAACACAACCTTGTATGCACACGTGCAAGCACAGCATTCTCTCCATTGTCTGTGCTTTGTTGACCATTCTCCGTATTCTGCAATGCACGTAATAGCTACAAATTACGGGGCATGTTAAATCAGTAAAGCATATTCCAAAATCACCGAATTTAAAACTTGAGGCTTCCAGTATTTGGAGATGAGAAGGTACTGTCTGTCGTATATACCACTGACTGGAGGAAACACTCGCCACTAAAATATACAACAATTCGTGCAGCATATGGGGCTTCAAACACACAGCGTCGCTCTGCTCCGAATCGACGTCGTTTCTCGTGAGACAGAATCTTCCTGTGAACATGCTACTCATTGAAATGTGTTGGGACAAATAAAATAGTGAGATTAAAATTAGATTTAACCAAGAGACCTTCTGACCATTTTCACTGGACTCTTCATGTAGCTTGGCAGTCATAGACATAATTTTATTGCCATCAAATTTGCAGCAGGGCGGCAAAATACATTCTGGGGGATATCCAACTTCCGGGGAGACGAGAGATGGAACGGGATTGGAGGAAGTGGGCTGTGAGGTATAGGTTTATACTTTATAACATTAATTCATGCTATACAGAGTGGGTCATGTGTTGTCTATCTACTTTATGTTAAGGATTTCAATGCAATTCGATGGCACTGCACTTTTCTGAGAAAGTGATCCAAAGTAGGATAGTATAGAAAACCACGCATAGATACAATGAATAAATACTTGGTATGGTTAGTGTAAGATGAGACGCTACTATTCTTATCATTTATATTTCTATTTCATCCACGTCAATGTCAATCTATCTCAACCAGAATAGTGCACCCTAAATTGGGTATTTTCACTTTTAAACAGAGCGCGGATCATGGATTGGCATACATAGGTCATGGTCCTCTGCGTGATGAACTATTCTATTATTTGCATCTAATACTGTGATGTAGAACTAATTTTATATCATAAGAGCGGATAGTTGGAACTGCAGCGCCATGCAACAGTTGACATTCCTTAATGCTTGCTCCTGATTGCGCTCAGGAAAAAAAAAAAAAAAAAAAAAAAAACTGTTCGCGTTCACACACCACTCGCATTTAAATGTTCTTTCCTCATTCAAAACTAGACTTTTTATTCGACTCTTTTTCTATATATTCCGAGTTATATGTTAGCCTGTATGGCTAATTGGCAGAGGGTTAGACTTCCAATCCAAAGGTAAAGAGTTCGATTCCTCATAGTGACTACATATACCAAAGTACAGTCTCTTGGATTGGGACTTAAAGGGATGGGGAACTAAATTTTAAGTGATGTTCTATTGACTCATAGCACCAATTGATAGCATTCCGTGCCAAAAACACCATGCCTGGATGCAAGCGTAAGGAAATAATGCATTCCGAATATCGGGGTTAGCATTGCGCCTATGGGAGAATGGCTTCCATTGCGAAGTATAGGAGGCAAACGTCAGCTGATGGTTTGGTTTGGCTGATGGCTGATTGGTCCCGTTCCCCTCGTGAAGCTATCGATTTCAATCAATCAGAGCAGACCAAAAACAGGAAGCACGTGCAGTACAAAAACAACAACACGTGTGCTGCGAGCGAGCAAGACGACAGCGATTCACATGAAAACATTTACGTAATCGAACAATATTTTCTGCCTAAGATTTGCTTAAAGAAGGCATAAGATTATCTTCTTGCAGCCGAAGATCCCAATTAGTGTTCTAGTGCGTGAATAATTCACTGGGAGATCTGGTTCTCTGCTCTGTTGACACTTGACAGTTGACGCTACTAGATCGAGTCTAGTGGCCCAGCCGTGAAATTCGCGCATCTGACACATCGCACAGATTCCCAATTCGTAATCAATAATTACATGTACTTGTAATTTCTTCTTGTAAATATTTGTGTGTTGATTAATTATTATGCCTATTATAAGGCTTCTATAGTTAGTATGAGGTGACCTGATCTCTGAAGTCAGTTGTAAACTTGCAATATCCCATAGCAATAAACATGCAATGTACATGTAAACAGCTTATATTAGAATGCACCTGTTGATGTAGGGTGAGACATGAGATGATGAGGCATTATTGGGTTTTACGGCTCCCCCATCCCGTTCCGTTGATACAGAAGCCCGGGACTGGGGTCTCGCCCCACATGAACTCTTATCGAAACATCCAAAAGGGGGTTCTTTAGCCTGCATTCTAGCTATGAGACGATTGTAAACAACACCCAGCTTTAGTTGTTACGCAGCACTGCAGAGTCAGTGAACAATTATAATTACATGTATAACGAATTACAATTATATTACACAATCATAAGGCCCATGACCCAATCGTGTCTCGAACCCAAGACCTCGACCTCCATGGTCAGCATAGGGGTGCACTCACGCAATCAAACTTGACTGACCTACTTGACGCCCTTTGATGATAATGATGATGATTATTATTATATACATAAAAACTAAAATAAACAAAAACAGATCCACATACTTTGAAGCCACTGGTTTGTCACTCCGCAAAGCCCTCACTGAAGGAGCTGTAAGGCGCAAGAGGGGCACTCCTTCATTTAGAAGAACAAAGCTAACAGGTTTAGAAGTTTTCACAATTTTATTAATTCATTATGAGCAATCTCGTAACTCTTGTTCACTCCGGATGCCTTCCAAATTCAATGCAGTGTTCAGGCTTCAAGTGGTTTCCCCTTCCAAACCCCCAACTTCCTGTGGATCCATCATGTGAACTGCATATAGGCCGCCCATTTTAGAAATATGAAAATAAAAGACAACATAATCAATGCATTAAAATAGTTCTTTGTTCACTGAAAAGAAATAGGGGACGTTGGGGATGGGGGGGGGGGTGGTTAATTACATGGTTTCACAGTTCATCAATCTAAAATTATATGTTGTATGAATGGGGTCCTTTCACCATTGATATTGGTTGATTGACCCACTTGATATTGACGGTTATTGATGAGCAGGACATGAAGAGTAACTTCTAAGAATTTAACTGTCAAAAATTAATAATAATTACATGTATATATTATTGTCGAAACTAACTTCAAGGTATTCTCAGGCATAAGCTCATACACTAGCAAGCAACCGAAGCATGCCTTCCATTCAAATCGATTAATAACCATATATAAACATAATAGTATCGGTAGTAGTATCATAATAGGATCATAAAAATATATTTCATTCAGTGTCAGTGTGTTTATGAGAGGTTTGTAGAATCAAATTTTTGACATACCGTAACTCATCTATTGATTATGTTTCAATTAAGTGCAAATGGAATTTAGTACATTGTGCATTGTACTCCATGCATGGTACCAGTCTACAAGCAGCTTACTTTAGTTGTACACACTACAATTTATCAGCACTGTTAGCACATGTTGTACACTTGAAATGAAATATGTATAGACTCAAGCGAAATGGCAGTCGGGGAAACTGACTAGTACCCATGTGAATATGGTACTTTGTCGAGCACTGCAGGTGTCTGGGCGAGGAGGGAAAATAATTGACCATAATTGAATAAAAAATGTTGACGTGCTGAATGGACTGTCAACATTTCAAGCGTCCAAACGGGTATGGTTCAGGGGGATAAAATCATAATGCAGGCTCACAGCATGGCAATCAATTCAGGTTGCTTGGTGATTCACTAATCTGAAATCAGGAATTGAATTAGCATTTGTTTATGATTTTTACCTGCGCAATGCATATGGTCATTGTGATTGACTCAATTTGTGTGGCATATTAATTTTGAAGCAGTGTGGCACATGAATTTTGAAGCAATCATTAATTAAAATTGCAATCAAATTATTGTAATTTGTAGTTAAATTAGTGACTATAAACACAACTGCCTATCAACAAGGTCATCCCTATGAATGCTTGCATCATTGCACAACAGGGGCATATAAATTCATTCATTTATTTGTTTATTTAGAATCAAATTAAGATAATTATCAAGTACTGAAAATAATAGTAGAATTTCGTAGATGACTAAATCGTAAGCTCACGAGTGCCAGAAATATTCGTTTGCATAAAATTAATACACTCCCTTTATGATTACATAATCAGATCAGAGAATAAGATGGTCATGGTGGCAGAGATCAGTTTACACTCGTGACATAGTCTAATCACCTAGATCGATTTTCTAACATTCTACTGTTCACCGCTATTGCTGAAACGGTTCTATTAAAGTAATTAAATTTACTCACTTGCATGGTTGTACTTTTCTGGTTCGCTGTTCAGACTTCGGTGTTTTCGACGACAGTCACACTCAAGAGTCTGTGAGTGTGAGTCTGTCTGTGAATCGAGGGCGACCGGCCGGCCTCCTGATAGCTTTTTTCCGTTTCAACACGATCATGTGACGATGGACCAAAGTTCTCTTTATCGCAAGGTGTAGGCATAGCTTATGATCTGCCCAACGAGAGCAGGGAAGTCGGAAAACGTCGCTTCATCGTCGCCGTGATCCGACATCTTTGTTGTTTACGAAACGAAACTGTCAGTATTGCGCATGCGTGGTGCACTCTGACTGACCTTTTTACTGTTTCAGGATGAGAATCCATGGTAGGTGTCCTAGAAAATCGCTTGTAAAAATAAGAAAAATTGCACAAAATATTTATTTTTAGCGCCTGACTGGTGGCAAAATGATTATTCTATCTATTTCCGAAAAGAAAAGAAAAAAATATTCAGGGGTTTAGTCGCAGGACACGCTGATATGACGAGGCCCATTGTAAAAGATGGGGAACTCGGTGTTTCATCACAGCTCCTGACGTCACGTTGCACTCTGGGAAGGTTGACGGCTTCCTGAAGGGTAGTATCCAGAAGCCTTCTGGAGCGTGGAGTTGATCCAAGAGTCATAATTGGATACAGGGTATCAACTACACAATAAATGCGTCATCCAGCAGAAAATAACAGGTCCACCTTGGATTGTTATTTTCACTTAAGTTTAATTTGAAGTGCAAATTCTTTTGTTTTATGATTATTTTTCCATTGCAGTTGTTTTCTTTTAAATGTGTAGTAATATTTGTTCCACCCAGTAATCTTGAATAAAACCTTTAAAGTATAAATTTATATCACTTGGGTATTCTTACATAAGTTTACACTGTAAACCTCGAACTCGAGATAATTATAATTAGTATTGAAAAGTAGATGTAAAACGTTAAACTTTTCAATCTGATCGCTGATTTTGATTGAGTACACTGCTTGTTTATCGGTGTTGCTATTATGAAAATTAAATAGAATTCGGTCTACAACAAATTTAGTTAACACAGAAATTGCGTTGAAAATACCCGCCCATTTTTCACCATTTTATCAAAATAATAATTTCGCCACATATGTTAAATGTTTGTATTATATGGAAAAGACAAATACCTAAGGCATCTGTTGCTGCCTTAAAATTTTGCCTCACTGATAATATATAATGTGTTTAATGCCACTATACATGTGTGTCTGAATAAGTATTTTAGAGTGATGAAATATTGGCTGCACCCATATATTGATGCATGAATGGGGATAATATCATCACTCTATTTTATTGATTTGATAATATTCATATTCCTAACACAATACTACAAAAACCCAATAAAGGACTAAGTGGTGCTTTATGTGGAAAATAAAATAGCGAACCCGAAACGTTTTGTAGTGTAAAAATTTGCAAAACGTAAAATTACCATAAAAGAAGTGTGGGACTCGTTTTTACGGGACCTTTATATCTACTTTGGTTTTCAATGAAACTTGGTTCATACATGCAAATTAATCTGAAAATGTATCGGACAATTAGTTGTGTAATTCACTTAATGTTTTCCAGTTTTTATTAATGTTTAATTACTCGAGGAGACAAAAATTTACTGTGCTCTCTTCCGGGCTCCATTTTGCCATTTTATAGTAATTTCAACAAAATCTAACAAACACATTTATTTTATATATTATTTTATATTGCCTTCATGCGTCTGTCTATAAGGGGAATATCCTAGAAATCCGTCGATGAATAATAGTCGAAAATTGATTTCGATTTAGCGCGTATATCAGAAGTCTGCCGCAATTTGACGAAATACGACCCCTACTTCACTCAAATTGGCGCCAGAGGTGATCTCGTGACTTCCTAGGAAATACAGTGCTTGCAAATTTTCATCTAAAAAGCTAACATATATTCGAGCCAAGTTTCAACTTTCTGTGTTCACGCGTTCTATGTTTAGGCCTAGAACTTTTCGATCAACCCTCGTATATGACGTACACACGTTGTAATAAGTGGAGAAGAAGGGAATAAAGAGAGTGCACAGGAAAAACACCACTAATTGCTGATCAATGGTCGTTATAGCAAAAAGACAGGTGGCTGCGTATGCGCTGATCACGTATAATTACATTGTGTACCTGTACCTTATTTAACGTAATAAAAAATTCATGATATAAGCAATCAGTTGCTTCAAATAAAATGTGTATGCAGCGCATGTGAAGCATCTGGCTTCGAATCATCGATTTCGACAACATGCGACATCGCACGACCAACATGTTCTGACAAATTCCTCCCAGTCCTCTGATCTGTGATAGCCTTACCTGTCACAGAACATATCCCTTGATAAGCAAGTTTGTACTCGTTAGCAACGTTACAGGAACTGTATTACTGCGAACTCTGATCAGGTTTAATTCGGTCTAAATATATATGAGTCACTAGATACCATTAATATTATTATGTCTGTTTTTCTGTGTTGTACGGAGGATATATGGTGGACTCAGAACAAAAACACGCTTAAATATGAAGTAAAACATAAAGAATGAGCGTTAAATAACCTGGATATTTATATATCTCCTTCCCAATTTTCGATTTAATCGCTGTAAATAGATAATCCATTTGATATACATGTATAGGACCAACAAAAAAAATAACTACAAGTGCAACATTATTATGAATGTGCTTGCTTCCCAAATATAATCAATTACAGACAACAACAAAAACAGAAAGCCGAAGGTTGCAATTGTGTGCAATCCGCGTGTCGATATATCTAGATTCCACGGTGGACAATTGCAGTGCCAGAACAGGTGGCTTTATAAGCAGTAGACACCTGGCTGTGCATGACTTTCCCTCAACCAACGACACATCACCGTCGACAGCTGAGATTCCATTTCGTCCACAATCTTCGTCTTGTTTGACATACATATACTCTCAATATGGTATGTATGTATGCTTTTCTTTAGCTTTATGCCACATGTTTATCAAAACTTCGATAATCAAAACATATTTCTGCCTCATCGATGCATCATACTTTTGCATGCGTTATGCTATGCAGCAAATATATCTTGATAAAATTAATAATGTTCGTAGCCTTTCGACCTTGAATTGTTGTTAAATGTGAAGGCATAACATATGCTTAATCGTTATAGATCCCATTTGCACGTCAATTCAGCTTATTAGCAATGTCATTTTCACACATTCTCCATCTGATGGTTAAATAATTGCTGTGCTCACAAGTCACAATTCTTGTGTAATCACTGATTTAAAGTGTACATCCGATCAATAAGACACATTTTTTTAGATTAATATAGCTAAGAGAGATATATTTCATGTTCAATTTGAGCCAAAATGTACGAAAATCGACCCAGGAGTTCAGTTACAAAGCCTCTTAACATCGCAAATTAGCCTCCTTCCAAAACAATAAGCTGGATGAGATCTGGC
This sequence comes from Capitella teleta, assembly GCA_000328365.1. Taxonomy (NCBI): domain Eukaryota; kingdom Metazoa; phylum Annelida; class Polychaeta; family Capitellidae; genus Capitella; species Capitella teleta. The sequence continues at coordinate 102,262 of KB309791.1, forward strand.
ACGAGAGAGGCGATCGCACAAAATGATGACGTCATCATATCGTGTGCACACGCAGCTATGAACGCTGAATATTTCTCTACAGATAGTAATATTTATTTCCAATGTGGTTGAATAGTGGAAATTATAAAAATCCAACACTTGATGAGATTACACCCATTGTTTTCTCGCGTATTCCAGCGTGAGTGCATATCTGTCCATGTCGGCCAAGCAGGTGTTCAGATGGGCAACGCCTGTTGGGAGCTGTACTGCTTGGAACACGGCATCCAGCCTGACGGTCAGATGCCATCTGAGAAAGCCTATAATGGTGACGAATCTTATAACACATTCTTCAGCGAAACAGGCGCCGGTAAACATGTTCCAAGAGCAGTCTTTGTTGATCTCGAACCGACCGTAATCGGTAAGGAACTGTGTTTCCCGCAAAAGGTATTTACGCCGTTGATCTTCCAGATGAGGTGAGAACTGGTACTTACTGCCAGCTGTTCCATCCCGAGCAGATGATCACTGGCAAAGAGGATGCTGCCAACAACTACGCCCGTGGACACTACACCATCGGGAAAGAGATCATTGATCTTGTCCTGGACAAGTTACGCAAGCTGACAGAACACTGCTGTGGTCTGCAAGGCTTTCTAATATTCCACTCCTTTGGCGGAGGCACTGGGTCCGGGTTCACCTCACTGCTTATGGAGAGATTGTCTGTCGACTACGGGAAAAAATCAAAGCTAGAGTTCGCCATTTACCCCGCACCTCAAGTGTCAACAGCGGTTGTGGAGCCGTATAACTCCATCCTGACCACTCACACCACTCTAGAGCACTCTGATTGCGCATTCATGGTCGATAATGAAGCTATCTATGACATCTGCCGCAGGAACCTTGACATCGGACGCCCGTCGTACACCAACCTAAACCGTCTGATCGGCCAGATCGTTTCCTCCATCACCGCTTCCCTGCGATTTGATGGAGCCCTGAACGTCGATCTCACTGAGTTTCAAACCAACTTGGTGCCCTACCCCCGTATCCACTTTCCCCTGGCAACCTACGCTCCAGTTATTTCTGCTGAGAAGGCCTACCACGAGCAGCTGTCCGTTGCTGAGATCACCAACGCCTGCTTCGAGCCAGCCAACCAGATGGTTAAATGCGACCCCCGCCATGGCAAGTACATGGCCTGCTGTATTCTGTACAGAGGAGATGTCGTTCCCAAGGACGTCAACGCTGCCATCGCCACCATCAAGACCAAGCGTAGCATCCAGTTCGTGGATTGGAGTCCAACAGGCTTCAAAGTAGGCATCAACTATCAGCCTCCAACTGTTGTCCCAGGGGGTGACCTTGCGAAGGTGCATCGTGCAGTCTGCATGCTCAGCAATACCACTGCAGTAGCTGAAGCCTGGGGAAGACTCGACCACAAGTTTGACCTGATGTACTCGAAGAGAGCCTTCGTGCACTGGTACGTCGGAGAGGGCATGGAGGAGGGAGAGTTCTCTGAGGCAAGGGAGGACCTGGCTGCTCTGGAGAAGGACTATGAAGAGGTCGGAGTTGATTCGATGGAAGGGGAAGAAGAGGATGAAAGTGCTGATTATTAATTAGGATTGATTACACGGAGCAAGAATTAGAGAAAGTCGAGCGTAATTACACTGAGTAATTAAACCAGCTAAAACCCCTGCTGGCTGACTCCATGCCCTTTTTCGTAATTAAACTGAAATAAATCTAACGCTTTTTGAAAATGATTTTGTTATCGATCAAATCATTAGGAATATTATATAATTTATACCCAAGCCTTTAGTTCGAAACATGCGAGAGTATTGTGAACTTTTAAGCACAAATTGATTCGGCACGTGATGGATCAATGACATTTCGGAGCTATATACGCACTTTAATTCATATTATGCAAGGAATTGTATCGCACGAGTGAAAACGTTGGTGACTCATCGATCTCCGGTCGTTAATTATTCAGGTTAATAGAAGGTGAAATTGCATCCGAATAATCAAATGTACCCTAGAGTAAACATGACAACGGTATGTTTATATTGTTAATGCAAACAGGGCGGAATGGAACCGACGGAACCAACACGTCACGCATCACTCTACAGTTTTGCCCACTTCAAGGCAATTGTTGTTGCTTTTTTTTTTTTTTTTTTTTTAAATAATGATGGAAAAAAAATCAGCAAATTTGAATTTTTTTTCTTAACATGGAGTAGATTGTGACAAGGCTCGTTACTGGTGGTTCAAAAAAATCCGCGATTTTGAAGTAATAGGGGTAGGGGAATTAATGCTGCTGTTGTGTGTAATATGGGTTGCGCAAAGAGATTAGAAGCTCTATTTTCTAATAGAGTATTTTCCAGAGCTATCTGTGGCCAAATTAAGAACAACAAGTAGCAGTGGTGCGTCTGTAATAGCTAAAATAGCATCGCGCCATTTACAATATAAGGGTGAATTTTGACAATTTTTCATGTTCATAAAAAAAAAATCATTTACTGATAACTTATATTGTTGGAATTTGCACATAAATTGCATGTATGCATCATGAACGTGGTAACGTAATATTTTCAAAAGCTTGGAAATACGAAAGTTATCACTCGTAATTCAAAATGACGATAAAACATAAAAAACCTTAAAAAAAAGTGGCAACATGTATTTTCTGATAGCCGAGATCGAGACGAAAATATTGGTGTATGTTGCCAAGCTCTTTCACATATTGCACAATAGCGTCGTAAGCAACCGCACTGTTATGATAATCTTATTATGGCAACTTATATGGCAACATGTGTGAAAGCACTTGGGAATCGGACATTTTTTTCCCTCGAGGCTCATTACTTCTGGGCCCTCCCTTGTATATATTGATTAAAACCAATAACATGATAGCGAAACTCGGGTGGATTGTTCTCTCTTTCAAATCTCTGACACCCAAAGTCCAAAGTTGTTGCGGAAGCAAATAGCAATCATTGACAAAATCGTGGGTAATTATAATGATTATCATAATGATTATGAAATACAGTCAAAGCTCGTTGTTACGAATCTTCCGGGGGGTGCATAAAAATCCGTTCGTAATATCAGGAGTTCTATATATTAGAAGAACATTCAATCCAACATCGAGAAAAAAAAAACACGTTATGATTCATAAATTGACGTAATGATACACGTAATGATACATCATAATGTAATTAATTGTCTGTGGTGACATGCTCAGAAGAAATGGTTTTTCGGATCGTCACCAGTAGCCATCAACTGCCTCCACGTCTCCCTGTGGGCCTTGAGCAGGCTTGGTACGGCAGACGATGACCTGGGCCGCTTGCTCCGGAATGCCTGCGCTGGCTCTTATCCAGAGCAGGTTCCTCTGCACCACGATCTGTTTCAAGGCTGAAAAGAAAGATAAGAGGAATTACAATGCAATAATTATAAACATCGTTGTTGACTAGATATAACGTTATGATTGTATTTAACGTTATGATTACTGACTGCGATCTCCGACAATCATAAAATATTAATTATTGTTGCCTATTCTTCGCTAGAAGCGTGGTAAGCGAGAAGTACAGAGTGAAAAAGAAAGATCTAAATTTTGGCGCGAAACTGCAGACGATCGAAGTATGGAAAACGAAAGTGATGTCGATTTTCGCGACTTTTACGAAAGCCTGGGAAAGAATGTGTATTACAATGTATTACATCAGCGTCTTCTCAGATATTTTGACTTGGACAAAGGGACATTTATTATCATTTAAACGACAGTCCATTTGACAATTGTTATTGTGTACATATTACTCAAATGTGTTGTTTACAAAACACCTATTCATTAAAATTCACAATGAGTAGAAAATTAGAATTGCACCTACCATCACTCCAAAGGCAATTTGACTCCATGTTATAAAATATGTTAGTCCAGTATCTTTTCCCCCATT
>KB309802.1:0-12064 GCA_000328365.1 Capitella teleta
AAAAGCGGGAATGTTGATAAAATTAAATAAATGTTATTAAAGAACTGAACAGTATAATGAATAAGATACAAGGAAATGGTAGATCGAGATATGTAAAAACAAACTCAAGCACAATGCACTTGCAATAAGAGCTGTGCCATGCACTCTGGTAATGATGCTTCAGAACCAATTGCACGATGCAGCTAATATACCATAATATACCATATCGGAAGTACACACAGGGTATTTCCCTTAATAATTCACGCATTAAGAAATCACCAAGTGTGCCACCACCCACAGCAGAAACTCCTGCTACAGCAATAACATCAGAAGCACAGATGCTTAGCACTCTGATAAGAGTTGCTATATACATTAGACAGAATGCCGTCTGAATATTCTCATATACAGACGGAGATACAACTGTATATAAAACTGGAAGTTACATGAAATTATCATAAATTCAGCGCTCAATTTCAGACGCTCGTGGAAAATTGTGCAATTTGGCAATTAAGACGCCAATGCCAGCCACAAACTCACACAAACTATAATCACGATATTTTGCCACCTAATCCAATAATAAAATATACAAACCATATCCTCAGTTTATAAATAAAACCACTTGAACGCTCGATTGAATAAATTATCAAATTCTCACTCACTCATTGACCTCCTTGACCTGACCTAAATATGCAACTTTGGAATCCTTCATTATTTCAACTGCAAAATGTCGTTCAAATTGAACGTATTGCACGCTCCCTCTTGAGAATAGTTATGGCGTGAAAATGATTTCATCGCGACTCATTTTTACGCACGGTATATGCTCCCTTGACATGTGCCCAACATACATTATGCAAATGATGCGAATGGCTGAGTGCGCTAGCACTTGTAAACATTTTGAAATGTCGGCATAAATTTGCCGAGTTTAGTAGGAAATAGTGGACGGAATCTAAATTTGAATAGTGTGGCGTTTCTAAAATAGATGATTTTAATACAGGATTTTCAGCGTGTCTGCCAATGCTCAAGGGTTTTGACGCCAGAAACAACTTCCAGTTTTTAACATACATGTACAAATATCATCAGCGGAGATCTGAGATCGCCGCTGACGAATAGGCTATATCTACATATACTACGATGTGCTCTCCAGACAGTCGTCCCCTGTGCAAGCATAATTTTCTTTATTAAAACATAATTATATGTGTTTGTGTATATTTTGGCATTGACCTCAATAAAAGACTACAATTGCAAGTGGTATGCATCAAAACGCATGTACGTGTGATTCCGCCGTATTGTACTCATTGGAGCTGAATGGCGTTTTCATGCCATAGAGATATGCCTTCAATGGTCGGCAGGTGTTCCCCTGTCTTATCCCTTTATCACACACAGCTGGTATCACCCCTAAATCTCCACGTGACACTTCCTTATGGGAAAATGGTGTTTAAGGAGAGATGTAACCCTCTCGGAGGAATCACCCTGTCCAGTTGAAGGCACTGCATAATGTCCAATTGCATGATGTACAAGGGGGAAGTCAATGTGCAAAATAAAACAATCAAAAATATCAAATACCGGTAGTAAAGGGGAATAAAAAGAACAAAGATTACAGAAAAAGAATGAAGGAGACAAAATGGTAGGTGCGAGTTTGAAAGGTTGTCCGAAAGTTCATTCAACATTATCATTGTTATAACTTATAAGAGCGAACTGTATCTTTTGAAGAGGCGTAAAGTCATCTGCGACCAAAACGTGGAGTTTGTGATGCTGTGAAAGATATAGTTCATTACATTAAAACACGATTTCGTTCATAAGAGCCCAGGTGGCATAAGTTGTTGACAAGATCAAGATCTCAATCTCCTCTCCATCGTACAGGTTGTAGAAGGATAACGTCGTAAGTTGGATTTATGGAGTTCATAGTTATAAAATTTAATTAGTAGACCTAATTAGTAATTACAGAGTGATGGAAATATCCTTTCGTATTCTTCTATTTTTCTCGGAATCTTGTATCCTTCATCATCATCATGATTTATTGTTCTGAAAATGAAAATGAATTTTGTTTGTGATTGGTTTGATTAACACGGAAATTATGCAAGGTATTTCCTTCACGGGGAAAGGACAAGAAATCCTGTCGATGCTGTTATCTATCTATTGAAATGCATGCTGCTCGGCCCTCACGTTACAAGTTTACATAATTCAGTGGGTGTCCGCGGCGGTCATGTAATGTTAACGCAAATACTATTGCTTGGCATATTCATCAGGAAGGGCTCTGCAGTTCAGGGCAAATTTCGATTACTACATCCACAGTTTCCCATTTCAGACGCGGATTCATCAAACGACTCTCGTACACGTAAGAATGGGCGGTTGGTGAGTTGGTCGGTTCGCTCTTTGTTCTGATTACCTCCTCCACTCGTGCGTTTTCCCAACTCCCATGAGACTGACTGGGAAGTCGTGAACAGCAAATACGAACGGCAAAGCGTGCACCTGTTAAGGGTGACTCATTCGTAACTCATCGCAAATACATATTATAAATCAAGCAATATTCATCGTTACACGGCTCACAAAATGTGTCTGTGGACCAATCAGATGCCCTCGTTGTCCACCAATGCTTAGGTCGAACTCACCAAGTGCATGTCTACGGCGCTAATTGGCATGTAGGCCTACACCTGCCTCAACTCTTCACGAATGCATTTGATGGCACGTAATATAGCAATGTTCTCAGCTTATGGAATTTGACAAATTACATGTATGTGTAATCGCTCACCGGATGCCTTAAAATTTTAGAAATAGCATCCCACAAATAGTGCATTGATGAGGTTCAATGACTTATTGAACCACGATCACTTTCTTGACCTATTGGAGTGTGTGGAGTTGGCCTCAATGGAACAGCAATTATCAGGATGAAGCCTTATTTGAAATGTCGTGGGCACAATGTTAAAATCAGTCATATTATGTCAACTGCTTCTGATCTCTCCATTTTTGTGCTAATACGAATAAGAATAATAAGAATAGTATTTATTGCAACAATGACCTCCCCCTGACCTCATCGACCCAAAAGAAGAAGCAACTTGAAGGAATGGAGAAGTGTCTGGAAGAAGTACGAAATTGGATGTGCACCAACAAATTGAAATTAAACGAAGCCAAGACCGAACTATCGATTGTGTGCAAAAAAACGGACAAGAAACAAGCCGAAGAAGTTTCCCTCAATATCGCTTCTGCCAACATAAAGCCAACAAAAATTGCTAAATCTCTTGGTGCTTTCTTTCTTTCTTTTCTTTGACAGCCATCTAACCATGCAGAATCAGGTTGGCCACGTGGTGAAAAGTGCCGAAGTCGCAACAATAGCACTCTCAAGCAAAACGAAAGTACGAGAGCGTTGTCTTAATTATGCGTTCAATGAAGGTTATCCATAGTCCGGGGCCTGTTTGCCGCCAAAAGTGGAAATATATAATAATTATGCGGTGTTCGCGTCTCTTTGATACCATGAAAATGATGTCAAGTAACTATTATTTTTGAGCTGGAATGATTAATTATAGGGTGCATATTTCGTAATTTGGCGTTATATCGGGCATTAAGGTTAATATTTAAAGACCGAACAAAAAGTTATGTCACAATACAAATTGTGCTTCTACATCGTGACTAATCGGTGAGAAATAACTGCGCCTAAACTATAATGCATGCATTAACTCAAATGACCAGCACTGAACCAACAATACAAGAGGCTGTGCTCTAATCTCATGATTGTTGGATATTTGCTCATCTCACTTCCAGCAAGCTCGGCTGATGTTGCGCAACCTTTCACTTTTCAGTCAAGTAAAGCTGGTCGAAACATATTTAACCCGCAATCAGGAAACTCTCCAACCTCTTAACCATTCAATAAGAAACGTCATGATTATACATTAATATATTCATGTACCACGGATTAATATCCGGTTTCAGCTACGTGTATTCACAATTTTCTGCATGCCAACTCTATAACTGTCGTAAACAAATGCGCCATGGAGATCAACACCTAATTGTCGTCACTGAATTGTTGCTGCATACCTGGAAACAGATCATCGGGTTAATTGAGGTATAGACAATGATACAATAAGGCATATGTTAGAATGCGGAAGTATGTAGGAAAGTGTAATCCATGATGACTGTGACCTTAGAGAAGAAAACTCGTAAGATTCACCAAGTTCCGCGTTAGGCGGGATTTTATGATGCAACATCCGCTTTTGAGAATTCCGAAATGTAAGAATTCGCTGCATCCCGCTTAATCATTATTTACGATTAAATATGGTCATAGGCATGAGTTCGTTCCTCGAGGCCACGCGAAGCCCTTCGTGGACGACTTATAGTTGGCAATATAAAAACCCGGCTGATTGGTTCGCCTTGGCCAATCACTGCTCAGATCACAAAATTGACAAACTGGCGAATGTGGCTCGAGTCGAAAAGGAGAGGACAATTCAAATGATGATAATACACGTACCAAAGATCTTACAATAACAATATGAATAGCTCTGAGTGATCTCTGCCTGTTAATCATTTAAGCTTAACCCAGACGCCGCCTAATCGTCGTCGCCAAAAGTCATCGCTGTCTGTGCCGATCTCTAATTCGCTGACACAAGAAAGAATAGAATAGCATGATCTAAATGCACTGTTGCAAAATCCAGTATGACCGGACAGTCGTTTGGACGCCGCCCAATAGGGAGCGAGTGTTAACAAAACAACCATAGGCGAATACGTGCGTTGCGCATCTTGCTACATGAATATTATAATCTTATATTATACTTGGACCGTGGATTAACCTCGAAGACGTCTCTTTTCCGAATGTCTTTTCCTCAAACATTTTGTACCCGACAATAAGGATAGTTTGCCTAATAATGTGCTCAGTCGTATTATTCCGCGTCTTATGCAATTGTAATATCTTTACCTCTATGCTACTATGCATGTATTGGGGTCCTGAATGTTTGGCACTGTTACAAAATACTGCTTGAGATGCATTGCACAAGCCGACAAAGGAAATTGAGAAGAACTGGAGTAGAAATGCTACTGATATTGATTGTATATTTTTTTGTATGTAATTATGTCATAGACATAAATTAAAAACCCAATGTAGCCCTACGGTGATATCAATTAATTGGTTCCGAATCACGCGAAAGAATTTGCCTGAAACAACTGAACAACCCACAGCATGTTTACACATATTGCACACAATCGGCACTCGGAACACCGGAATAGATAGATCAGCGACCCCCTCGAAGTCACACCCCTTCGGTGTCATCTGTTAACACCAGCTACTTTGTCCCGATACATTATATTCCGAGTAAATCGCCACCTCCAGCGTCTCGTGTATGCGCTGAGTAAGCTTACTCGTAACTTTTCAAATGGATGAAAGGATCAACGCTATGCTGCGTGTGTATAAAGGTAGACACGGCACGCCACAGCTTCACAGATGCAACAGCAGCAGCAGCAGCAGCAACGAGCAGGAGATTATTATGTGTGTCGGATAAGAGCGCAATGAATCGGTCAATGTTGGCCGACACAAGCAACAGCAACCTATCGTACATTCCCAATGGATCAACGGATGATGTGGTGTACCGCCCGGAGCCCACCTGGCCTCTCCTCAAACAGCCCGCCTTCATGGTGGCCATCCTCAGCACCGCGTATTTCCTCGTGCTGGTCATGGGGGTCATCAACAATAGTCTGGTCGTAGCGGTCATCTATCGGAACCCCCAGCTGAGGACTGTAACCAACTACTTTTTAGCCAATCTGGCTATTGCGGACATCCTGGTGTCGGTTCTAGTCCTGCCCATCACCCTCCTCAGCAATCTCTTCAACGGTGAGTCAACGCAACTCTTAACCCCTCGCTATAAAGTCCGATCCGTAATAGTCTAAACAAGAATCTCTTTTCACGATTATCAAAATGGACAGGGTTCCTACAGGTTGTTTCAATTCTCGGAAGGGCACCTTGTACTAGTCCATTTCATGTAAAATGCGATGTATTTACATATAATGTACTTTATATGTGTGAGTTAGGGCATTAAACTTCACAACTTGGATGGTTCTCGCTTTCGTGTATGATGTCGGACATGTCGGGCGACTGTTCATGGAAATGACCATTCCCCCGAGATAATATATTCGTGTATTCGCATTAAACAGATTAATTTGAAATACTAGCACATGCATATTTGTATCTGTATTGCAAATATATCCGCGTAGCAATCGGATCCAATTCTTACTCGCTCTGCAAACAACGCCAAAGTATTTATAACGAAATATCAATAGGCAATTCTTTGTCAGGGTCCACGCAGGTCCATGCATCTCATTTCGAGCTGTGGACCTCATGTAAGTAATAATAATCCTAATCTGCCGGTTTGAGGGTCTTGCGAGCAACGGACCCCTGAACTGTGAGTGCACTCGCTGGTTGTCGAAACCGCCACCATCTGATTGCTAAATGAACGAATGGAATCAATGATTTATGATCATGCATCGACCCATTCAGAGATTCCGTGAGTTTAATTTGATACGAAACCAGCAAAGCTGTTTTGTATTGCGCAAATGAAATATCAATCGATATTACATAAAATACAAGAGGGGGAAAAACTGTAATTTGATTTTTTTTTTTTTAAATCCACTATCTAATCCACGCCAAATGGCAAATCAAATAAAAGAAATGTTTCGATGTTAGTGCAAAATCAATAATTATATTCGTCTAATATCGGCAGCCGTCATGACATCTTTATACACTTTAATTCAAACAGAATTTGATTAAATTTCACTCATGAGTGACATGGCTGTCAATGATATCAGCTGGCGTAATGGACGTGAAAACATTACAGTCGCTCAGAGTGCTGAAACTGAATACCGTATAACTCTATTATTCAATAATACCCTGTTTACTCCAATGCTTTGGTCGCCGGCCGCTGTGTATCAGTATGACTTGGACGTTAGATGCGTCCAATTGGTGCCATTGTATTACACCGTTTATCACCGCCGAATAATCTCTTTTATCGCCCACCTACATGATGTGTGGGAGTCGTCATTTTGAAATGCCCTTAAGAGTCACATCCAGATGAATCTTGAGTACACCTATACCTGTCTCCTTGGTAGCGCAAGTTGACTGCATTCGTGTCGAAATGCCGTCCGAGGAGAGACTCACAATTCGTCTGCAACCTTCCGTGATTCCTGTCGACCTTCTCTCCATAATTGACCCATCTTAGAGTTTCCTGGAATCGGTTCAGAGTGTAGCGTACATGTAATGAACTTTGAAACCAAAGGTTATAGGAATTCGATTCAACTTTTCGGATCTGGAGTTATCTGAAATGCTTCTGATAAGACCGTATTCATAATTATCAACATAACATACAGATTTTATGAATAAGGGCTTATTCGAAGGTGCTGATTGCCAACAGGGGAAGCAAGAGCCATTTTTCATAGGTACGAAGTGTACTGGATTGGTAAAACATCTTCACTTCTTAATTTATACCGATTTCCATGGGGAAACTATGCAAATTCACTTTCCCCAAATCGTCGTGTTGCCTCGCTGACAATAATTCCATAATGGCAGTGTTCATCATGACCTAAACGTGGTAAATGGTTAAGCCGGGTTTATTTCGGGCTATCAACTGGAGTCATTACAGCCCTAATTTGTTTATACTATTTAAATATTAATTCGGTAATGGCACAATACTTGACTAATTCGCTTTGTGTATAATTCAAAATGAACTGCAAGGTCGACCTGAAATGGCCTCTTGATTGCAAATTATTCTCCTGGAATGATCTCTCAGAGGATGCTAAATAATTCACGTAGATGCTATCACTGACATTGTTTGGAGCGTGGTGCAAAGTGAATTGGTGTGTTGTTGTTGTTGTTCATGATGTTGTTGTTGTTGTTTCGTTACAACAACAAAAAACATCAAAAGGAGATTTAGCCTATGTAACGGTGTCGTTAACATTAATGCCTAGATTATTGTAAGAGCAATGTCAAATGTATTTACAGGAACACGGTGACCTATGCAGCTTTAGAGTCCTGGAAATTCTCAGCAGGTCACATAAATAACATTTTTCATTGTCAGAGATTCCAAGTTTTGTTGCGAGCTGATCTCACCATTGCCTCACAGAAAACTTGGCTATTTTCTGGATGATCTAAGCGTGACTTTTAGCTACCGTGAAGAGCGTGAGGGCTGTTGTCGATGTGTAATAAGATTTAGTAATTTAATATTTTTCGATGTTTTAAGCAAACACGGCACCAAATTTGCGGATCTATCTCATAAATATACACAGTATCATCGACTTTAAGCACTTTCGATGTAACCCAAGTACACGCATGCTTACAAAGGCATAACATACGGCATATCCTTGTTCCGTGTGTTGTGTTTGAAGGTTGACATTCTACATTCAAGGATGGAAAGATGTGATGTTCAAGGAAAAAAGATCCAGTCTGATTGGCTGGTTTAATTCTGCCCCAGATCAAAGCTGAAGGCCGCGCTTTTTTAGTTTTTCTTTAATTAAGTATTCCGTGTGAGTAAGTTCAAAACGCCCGCTGATTGGCTGCAATTCGGCCAATCAAAGAGTGATGACTAACGACAAAGTCTACTTCATGGCCGTTGACATTTACTCATTTAGTCGTTAAATCGTCTGGTTTTCTTCTTTGCCACTGTAAAAGCTACGAATCTTGGCATAAATACCCACTAAATAAATCCGACATTGCATACAAGCCCTGCTAACGTGCACTTATTTGCAATCATATCTGCAACAATGGATTGTTCGATTGAATCAGGTATAATGGACGATGTCGAAATTGACATTGGCTTGATTAGAGACTATATTATTATTTGAATTTACATTCAGGGGGCGGGGAGTCTGAATGAGTATCTGATCTGCATCATCTGTTGGGTTGAATATTTAAATTAACACATCAGAATTGGCATGAATTCTGGGAGCGAAGGTGCTTTCTATTTATCGAGTGAGCTATCGAAGTTGGAATCCGATCATTGAGAGAGGGGTGTTTATTCATTTCAAAGGAAACAAAATGGCAATCGTCAGAGGCGATTATGGAAGTTCATTAGCTGCTAACGAAGTAAATAACACAATTGAGCAAACAACGAAAATCTTGCCCCCAGATATTCAAGACAATCCCTCGACATATCTTAATGATTAATCCGTTTATGTCCTAATCTGTTGACGCAATGAGGTGCAGAACCCTTAGGCATTAATTGCTCGAATTTGAATGGAAATCCATTTGCAAGTCTTAGCGAGAGATTGTTTACCTTCACCACATGATTTCATTGTTGTACATGTATTAAAGATTGAGAAAGTGTTCTTATTTTTGTACTTCTCTTGAAGGAATTAAGAGATGCTGGGATGGCGTGACAGGACACAGTACAACGTTTATGTATTGTATCCGCAGTTTTGTCCCTATTTTTGGCTTCTCCGGATGGAACTATTGACCTCAGCAATTTCTTTTTTAGTTATCATCGCTTCTCTATCGCCAGGCTCTTTTCCAAAGCGTTAATCGCTTATGTCTGCCGATGATGGATATCTCGCTCGATTCACTCGTTCGCTGTTAAGAGCATTGCCCCAGGTCGGCAACGATAAAGAAGTTCAAAAGATGGGCGTTGAAGCATTTATGTACTTGTTGACATTCTCTTTGGGCTTTTTGCAGAATGGTGGTATGGACCCATTATGTGTAAAGCGGCACCTTACCTGCAAGGTGTGGCGGTCAGCGCATCAGTCAACACATTGGCAGCAGTTGCTGTTGAGAGGTAGGTTTCATAATTGCGTTTCTAATATTCAAACTCATTGGGGTTGAGGGGGTGGAGGCGAATTGACCCTCAGGGCTAATGGGGATCGAGATGGAGAAGCCGGGGAAGGCGGCGATGACCTTGGCCTCGATGGCTCGCCATTTCCATTACGCAACATGTCAGGTCGCCATATTATGCGCATCTGAAGAAAGGTTCAGGAAAACAGTTCTACGCCAAATGGATCTTGCGAGAAGACCAAAAAAAAATTGCTTAGTTCGGCAAATGTTACACACCTACGCGTCAGTTTTTAATCAACATTCTGGTTACGCAACATTGTATTCCATGCACACCATGCAGTTTGGATGTGATGATGCTTAAACGGTGTGTTTGCATCCATGCATTCTGGTAGAAATGCAAGGAAATTGCTCCATGACTGAAGAGAAAAAAAACGAACGAGAAAAATCAGCATTGGATTATATGCGTCGAGGGCATAGATAAGAATATCACCGGCAACCTTCATCAGGCTCTCAAGAAATGCATCTTCCTGACTTAAGCACGGATGTCAGGTTTCTTATAACCTCAGCGAAAACAACATTACTCCGGGTATATTAATTAGATCATCACATTCGAATTGATAGCATACTCTCGCAAATCTGACCTCACTGACCTTCATGTTCATGTGTTCATTTCAGATACCTAGCCATCTTCTTCCCTCACACTCGGAAGCTGGCTTTGAAGTCTGCCGTTGGTTTGATCGGCTTCATCTGGATCATTCCGATGCTCATCTTCATTCCGTGGATCATCGTTTACGCTCAGAAAGTGTTCGAGGTGCAGGGCCAAAAGTACGTGGCGTGCACGACGTTCTGGCAAAATGCAGAGACCGAGCGCGCCTACATGATGGGCGTCTTCCTGACGTGTTACCTCATACCGCTGCTCTTCATCGCAACCTTCTACTTGCTCATTGGCATCCGGGTCTGGAAACGCAAAGTCCGAGGTATGCGAGGCACCAGAGCTCAGAGGAACATCCACAAATCCAAGATCCGAATTGTACGCATGTTGGTCGTGGTGTTCGTCATCTTTGCGTTGTTCTGGTTGCCCCTTTACTCTATCAACCTTCGAATCGAGTTCGGCTCGACGATCTCCAAGCCAGAGAAGCGCCTCTTGATGAGGTACCTCATGCCATTCGCGCAGTGGTTAGGAGCGGCAAACAGCTGTGTCAATCCGTTTGTGTACTGTTACTATAGCAACAGCTTTAGGAGGAGCATTATGAATTTACTCAGGGCGCGAACCTGCTGTGGTAAAAGCACAGCATAGTGAATGATATACTTTCTAAACGTTCTATGCTATTGGTGCTAATCAAACATCTATGATACATGTAGTTGGGTGACGTCACAAAGACCTCACTCCACTGGACAGATTGACTCCCCCTCCCCCGCGATGTCCCCTTCTTAACGCTGTTTAGTTTTCTTCTGCGAATCTTCTGTTTATTCGTTGGTTCAAACAGGAAATGCAGGCTATAAGTTGTTATATATTTTTTTGTGTTATCTATGAATTATTATGTAATAAAATTATTCTATATGATTGTGGAATCACATTGTTTTTGTTTGTTTTGGTAACAATGGGGTATATAATATTACGTCAGTTTGTATTAATTAAGTAAACCCTATTCTTAGATTTTTTCATTTCTGAGCACACTGTTTTTTGTTACAGAAAGTTTTGCTCTTTTTTTTCAACTCTTGCCTGTGGTTTTGTATTATAGCGTTAAAACTTATTCTGTAGAATCCACTCAGAATGAGTGATGTGTTGAAGTGATGAGGTGAACAAAATGTGAAGGAGTTTCCTTTTTAGCTGCTGCTGTAGTGATGACGAAGAAGGAAGCGAGAAGCATTGTTGAATTCCAAGGAAGCTGCGCAAAACTGGAAGAAATGAATCTTTGCATGCCACACAGAAAGACGCTGCGAAGGAAATTATCCTCTGCGACGAAAACGACAAAATTCTCAACTGGGTCACGTAGTTACTTTAATTTTAATAGTAAATCATTTTGTGACGTCATGGATGATCTGATCACGTAATTGACTCATATTACGTGTCTGCATAAGAGATTCGAGGAATTATGTCAAAATCGTTGCATCTGATTGCTTAATTAAAGGGATGGGGAACTAAATTTTAACTGATGTTCTATTGACTCATAGCACCAATTGATAGCATTCCGTGCCAAGAACACCCTGCCTGGATGCAAGCGTAAGGAAATAATGCATTCCGAATATCGGGGTTAGCATTGCGCCTATGGGAGAATGGCTTCCATAGCGAAATATAGGAGGCAAACGTCAGCTGATGGCTTGGTTTGGCTGATGGCTGATTGGTCCCGT